>PVJO010007321.1:0-81899 GCA_004026905.1 Hystrix cristata
ATGCATTTGCATTCCTAGGCATTAAACAGGCCGGACCAAAAATTATCCACTGACAATCTTAAACTTAACAGGGAAACAAGTGCTTGTGTAAGAAAACCAATAAACATAAAGCAATAAATTCACTGCAAGATTTTCTGTTCTTTAATGAGTAAAGTTAAACAATGCATAAGAAATGCAGTAGAAAGTCATTTTATTATTTTTAAGAATATGGCAGGTCCTCATATCTCATTAAATCATCATGACAGCCCCATTAGGTAGGCAGAAACATTAAATTTCAAAGACTGGACTTATTGAATGTTTTTCAATTTTACCAAAAATATGTTTGTAAGAGACCAGAGTCACCAGAGAGGTCAGCTGCAGCAAGTGTCCCCTGCCTGGCTGAGCAGACGGCATTATTCACAGACCCCTCACACAGATGGTTTACCCTCACTGTCCATCTCAAAAGTTAAAGGGAAAAGGAAAACCACCTAGTCTCCAAAATTTTGACCTGAAAATCTACCTTCGCCAGCACAAACTTGCATAACCGTAAAAAGCACACTTTCCTCTAATTACAAACAAAACTAGTGGCAATTTATCTAGTTAAAAATCTAATTGTAGGTCGCAAATTTTTCTATTACTTCAATAAAATGTTATTACTCTCATTAGCCAGTGCTGTGCACTGAAAATGTGGGCTCCTTATGTGCCAAGTAGTGTGTGAAGGGTTTCCATGTAGTAGTCAGTTTATCTTTTTAACATTATGATGAGGTCAGTACTATTAATATGTAATATATGAGGGAGTTGAGGTTTAGAAATGAAGAATATTACAAACACGCAGCTCCTGACTGTGTATCTGACATCGAAAAATTCAGTTTGTGAGCCTGGGCTTTGGAGTCAAATAGACTCAAGCCCAGTCACTGAGCAGCTCTGCGACACAGAGCAAGCCAACCTGCCACTTTTCACCCCTAAGATGGATGTAAATACTGTACCTTTCGCAAAGCATTATTTTAGGCCTTTAATGAGAGAATGCATTAAAAATCTCCACTTATGTAGCTATATAAATGAATATCCTACTTGAAAAACATCGAGTGTGTATGCAGGGCTTGAACACAATACCCCAGAGGATGGCGCCTCGGCTGCCGGGGAGTATTTCTGAGCGGAAGCAGCCTGGGAGGACTGCAGAAGCAGGAAGCTTCTCTGACTTTCTCCCTCCTCTGTCCTGCTCCCTTTGTCCCCAGAGCGGGTTACATAATCTAGAGGTGCTCTGTCCCGAAGTAAGTCAGAAAGTTAGGAAGGTCATTTCTGACCCTTTCCTTTCTCCCCTGAAGATCCTGTCGCCTTACACCTGCGAGCGGGGAATGAAGAAAATCATACAGAAACACAGGGAGGATCTGAAACAGTCCTTGCTGCAGTTCCGCCGTCCCAATTTGTCATCTTTAACTGTATCTCTTTTCATCTGATCATGTTTCTCCATAACTGTCCATTTCTTTCATCAGATTTAGCCCCCAAATACAGAGATGTTTGAGTCTCCATTGCTGAAGACTCCCTTGTGTAAAAACTTCCATTAAATAAATGTGTAAACCTGTCTTTTGTTATGGGAGTATCGGCCATGAATGCTGCAGTGGGGGGGTGGATGCTTCCTCGTCTACGTGTAGTTGAATCCTTGACTTCCTTTAACTCACAGGTATAAGTGGTGAGATATAATATATATTTGCAAACAGGAACTGTTCTAAAGGTTTTGCATATGCTCATTCATTTAACTCTGAAGAGAAAGAAAAAAGTGAAAGAAAAAAAGAAAAAGGCAGCTTGTGAGACTATGAGTATTCTAATTATTCCTATTTTTCAGATGAAGAAACTGAAGTAGATAGAGGTTAAAATTTGCCCAAATTCCTATCACTAGTAAGAAGGAGATCAAAGATTTAAGCCAAAGAGTCGAGCCCAGAGTCTAGTCAACCTCTGAACTGGTGCTTCCTCACTAAGAGAAGCTCATAAGAACCTCTCCTTTCATGTCCTTCCTGCTTCTATTTCATCTCTGCTTACAACAAGCGCCTCCTCTCTGCTGTTAGTGTTGACTTTCCTGAGTTCTGTCCCTGGCTGTGCACAATACGCCTTCTCTTAACAGGATCTTGTCTCCTCTATGCCTTCATTGCCTCTTACACACTGGCGTACCTGCGTAGACTTTTAACACCCCCACCCCCAGTCTTTCCCTACTTCTTCTTTAGTAGCTAACATCAGACAAGGAACATAGCCCTCGGCAGGCTGCATTTCCGGGCCTAGACAGCATTTCTCAGGCTCTTTTGCAGCTAAGTACAGCTATGTGCGTCCCTGTAAGGGGTGAGAGGAGGAAATGAGTACAGGCCTTCAGGCAAGTGGATGTGCTCCTTCCCACTCCCCGTGTTCTCCCTCTGGCTGGAACTGCAGAAAACCGCAACAACTTTGGAGGATGGGTATTTCAAAAGGCAACGTTACCTCACCATTCCGGCCCCTGGACACACTTCAGCAGCACAGCCAGCCAGCGAGCGCAGCTGAACCAGCCGATGGCTTATGAAGGAGGTACACACTCCCATCTCATCCAAGTCACCGTATTAGTCCTTTCTTTACTTAGCACACACAAAATCTGTATCTCTAGCTGAGTTCCATCTCCTGAGCTCCATATTTCCAAACGGGTTTCTGCACAAGGAGTACTTGACAAGAATTTTAAAACCAGCATTCCCAAAATGTAACTAATACATTTCCACAATTCTCCTCCATAAATGGCTTCATCTATCCAAGAGCCAAATGAAAGCCAAGTAACTTTCAGCTTCCCTTTCACTTTCCATAGCCAGTTCATCACCTAATCCTGTTCATTCTACCTTTTAAATATCTTTCATATTCATTCCCTCTCCTCCACTTCAATGCTACACTTGAATTCCAGTCCTTATAATTACATGAATTAACCAAAAGGCTGCTACCTAATTTCTCCACCTCAAGACCCAACCTCCCTGCAACTCCCCACCTTATCTTATCCTCCACAATGCTAGCTAGCATCCTTTTCAAGCAAAAATTAAAATTGTTATTGTTAAAGGTACTTTTTCAGGTCAGATTATTATAAAAGCTTTCGTATCAGTGCATTCTAAGGGCAAAAATTGCAAGTGTCTACTCATAAAATCACAAGAAGAAAAGTTGTTTGATTGAGCAGTGAATAGGAAACAGGATAGTTGCAATTGAACTTTGTCAAGAAAGAGAATGAAAGAAAAGAAGAACACATTTGTATACCTGAAGAAAAACTGGCTGAGCAGTTTGAAGCCTGATTAGATCAAGTAAAGTCTGAAGATGAAAGGGATCTTCCCCCCACTATGCCCTAACTGCTCCTGCAGGGCTTTGACAATAAAACAGACACCACTCCAAGCCAGAGTCAACCTGATCCGCTAGCAATTCTGGAAGAGATAATGGAGTCAGCAGAGAGGCAGAGGGAGAGTCTTTGACTTGATATAAAAGAATCCTGAGAATGGAACTTCTTGGGGATATTCCATCTAAATAACCACTGAGCCTGAAAAGCTGCCTATCATTTACTATCTAGGCAAGGAGGCTCTATGTGTGTTTATCTGAGAGCAGTTTTATTATTATAATAAATCAGCATCCCATGGCTACTCTGTCCTAAGTCGTCCTTTTATAATAATGCCTCACATTCGTGAACACACTTGCCGCTTCATCTGGCAACTACCCACAGACTTCAGTACACAATCTGTGTGTCAGCTGGACACACAGGGCTCTTTGTAGCCCCAGCCCCTGTGTGTCTCAGTCTGTAGCTGTCCCACAGTTCCAGCCACGGTCACTTTGTGCCAATGCTCCTGGCCTTGGCAGGCATTTCCCAGTCCCCTGGCTAGTACCTACTTATTTTCTAAGATTGAAAGACCAACGAGTTCTGTGAGCATTATGTGCCTCCATTGTACATCTCAATCATCACATGAGTGGTGATTTCAAGGATGTCGGCTCCTTCTGGTGTTCCACTTTTGAGTTATCTAATGCCTACCTCATATTCTAGCCACTGATGTGCGGATCCCATCTGCGCAGATTTGGCCAATTTCATGTTAGTGTAACCAGCCAGTAACTAACTGGCTGGAGCCCTAAACTAGTATTTCTCACTTCCTGCCTTTTAGTTTGGGTTCCTAATTTTCTTTTGTACCGGGCAGAAAAACTTTTGGTCCTTTGAAGAGTCCAACATTCAGCCTAAGAGCAGAGTTACCTACACTAAGAACAGCTGACCTCATGCTAGAAGTCCATGCCTTACTTTTCCCATCACAGCACTTTTTTTGTTTTGTTTTTCTGACATGGGGTTTCACTTCGTTCTAAGTTGGTCTCAAACACACTATGTAGCTCAAGCTGGCCTTGAACGCATGATCCTCCTGCCTCAGACATCTGTTTTTTTAAACCCAAAGCACTTTGTCATGTCTCTGCTTCTGGCTCAGAAGAGCTGAGAAAAAATTTATGATAACAGGATGTTGTGCAAGAACATTGTAAAACAAAAAAATTGTTTCCATTAGTCAAAACAAATACACAGAGTATTGGTTAATCTTTCAAATTGGTCAAAGATGCTAACAGAACAGGAACGTTAATAAAAAGCATTGAGGGCTGAGGTATTGCCTGGGAAAAAAAAGAATGTAAAGTGATTGTAAAACAAACACCATTTTCCAAAAACAGCAGAGTTTTCAGGAGATGGGCAAGGACAAGACCAATCACAAACTGGTTGGAGGCCAAAAGTGTGAATGTGCAACTCTGAGCTCAAACGATATATAATATGCAATGGAGAGAATAAAACTTCCCAACCCTATTAACCACTGACAAACATTTTCCTTCATAACCAGACTACTCAGGCTCCCCTGAGCTCTTTTTCAACTAGACTTTGACTTTCAGACTTCCATGTCTGCCTGCACATTGTTCAGTTTTAGCAAGAATCCAGCAAAGTTCATTTAACTAGAATTCCCTATTCTTCATACTGATCACCTTTGATATATAATCAGCTTCCTCATCCTCCATACAGCCCTCCCTCCCCAGGAGACGTCTGAGCACCAAGGCCCATCTTCAGCAACACTCTCGCCAGTTTATGTTAGCAAGAATCCCTCCTTGCTCCTGATGTTGTCTCTTAGTAATTTTCTACCCACTGACTTTCATCCTGCTCCTTGACTATAAATTCCTAGTCATCCATGCTGTATTCAGAGTTGAACCAAATTTGTCTCCCCCACTGCAGTGCCCTGCAGTGCCTACTGCAACAGTCCCACTTTGAATAAAGCCTTTTTTATTGTCTTTAACAAGTGCGACTAATTATTTTTGCTTCCCACCATGAGCTGTCTCAACTTTTAATTTGGAAGAACATCCCTCTAGGTGTTTATGTTGTGTGAAGATTCATACATTCTTATAAATCATCCAGGTTCTTTGTCCTGGAAACCAAGACTGGAGAAAAAATTCACATCCCCTTACTTCCATACTCCCTGCCCTTCCCACCTCTTTTATTTGTAGATGTTTTCTGGTATCAGAAGAAGAAATAACCATCTGAAGAGTCATAAAGAGTTTGGGGCAACATTATTTGTCATAAAAAAATTATTAAGAGTATTTGAAATTCACATCCAACACATGGAACATAGGAAGTCTAAGGGTCTAAAGGAAAAATGTCCCCTAAGACACACAGTTGCCTGGGGGTCTCTCTCTCTCCTCTCCCTCTCTCTCTCTCTCTCTCTCTCTCTCTCTCTCTCTCTCTCTCTAGGTCTTACATACACTTCTGAGACTATTACTTCTCTGAAGAAGGAGTCAATATATTTTAGCAGTATTCTTTCCTCTGACTACAAAACAAAGAAATTTATCTCTGGTGATACATTTTGCTTGACTTGCTGTCTCGCACTGCTTTACATTTGGAGTGGGTCTATTTGAGGTAGGGTTGTTCTTGTGAGTTTGTTTACTTTCATTTATTTTTCTTGATGGCACACAGAGAAGCAGAATGGCATTTCCGTCCCTTTGAGGAGCTGCATATGCTTTGTTTCTCATCTGAGGTAAAAATTCCAACTATTCTCTACAATTGAATCCCAAGAAGAGCTGATGAAAGCAATGGCTCCTATTCACTGGAAAATGCATTTCAAATGTTGAAAATAATTTTAGTATCACCCATTCCTTGAAGTCCATCCAAGAAGGCCTCATGTCCATAGGCAAGAGCTTGGTCATGTCTGCTATATAAAGACTTGCTTTCTACCTGCCTCCTTTTTTTTTTCCCCCCTTTTCTTCTTCCTTTCTCTTTCCTTTTTTTTCAGATCAAGACAAGACATAATACTTTAGTAGTGAGTACGGTGGAAAACTCAGCAGCAGAAGAAATGCACTCTCAACTTGTATTTTACCACGTGAAACTGAGTCTGATGTTTGGCCGAGGCCAATTCTGACACTTAGTATTTGGAGATCTTGGTTACACAGATGACAGGGTTGCACATAGTCAGTAATCTGGGCGTGGACCACCTAAGGGTGAGCCTTTGAACTTGCAGTTCCACAGACTAAAAATACTCTTCTGTGATCTTTATTTGGCTCTCTCCTCCTCATCAACTGGTCTCAGTTCAACTATTCCCTTCTAAGATATTCTTTGCCTATCTCAAGTAGTTCCCTTACCAACAGGCCCCACCTGTTACCCTATTCAGTCTTTAAAGTGCTTACTACCACCTGTAATTATTTTCTATTACTGTATTTTTGTTACAAATGTCTACATCATTAACTAGAATATAAATTACAAGAGAGGGAGATATTTTCATCTGCAATATTCTCCACTGTATTGCCAGCATTTAGAACAGAATGTGGAACTCAGGAGATAATCACAAAACATTTTGGATGAATGAATATAAGGGAACTAAACCTAGGGTCAGAGATATTTTTGTCTGCGATTTTTAAACCTGTATTCTATACAAGGGTATAGGTAGCTTCTTAGGGATATTGGAAGATCTATATTGAAAGTAACAATACCTCTGATGGGAAAGTTTCTAAAATGTGCAATTGTTGCTGTATTTCTGTTCTATCATTTTTCACAGGTTTCAAAATGTGTCATAAAATATTATTGGGTCAGGGACCAGGGAGGCCACCAGATGGTTGAGAATGATTTATTTCCCTGATTTTAGATTACCAAAGAAAGATTGCAGGACGAAAGCTAGTTCTTATCTCTAAGCCTACAGAATATGAAAGATAAAAGGTACTTTGAAGTTCATCTATTCCAGACTCATTCTTAATTTAAAAACCCACTCTATACTACCAATGACATAGTTATCTGACCTTGACTCTAATATTTTTAGTGATGAGACACTCGCTATTTTATAAGATAGCCCGTCTCACAATCGGACAGATTTTGATGAGCGAGGTCTTCCTTCTATTGATTCAAAATTTCCTTCCTGTAACTTCTGGCCCTCGGAGCAACAACGTGCAAGTCTAGTTCCTATTCTGAATTATGACCTTTGAAATATTTGAAGACATCTAAAATATTGCTCTTAAGTGTTTTCAACATCAGAGTAAACATCCCAAATACCTCCAGCTGTTATTCACTTGTTTCTCCTTTTAGACCCTCAACTTCCTACCAGATTATCTCTGGACACACTGCAACACACTGCGATTAGGAAACATATGTTCTCTAGGGCAAAGCAAAATTAAGTCTTATTTTTAATTATGGGTTTAATTGCACTTGTGCCATAAAGCTACTAGATGATCTACTTTTGTAAGTCAACTATGCATATAATTATGTACTATAGTCTTACCAATACCAGCATGTGTTATTAATTATAAAATGCAAAACCAGATTACTCTGATAATGAACTTCTTAACTGGCCAGAGTCTGTGTCTAAAGAACATCTTATAACTGACGCTATCAGCTAGCTACTGGACGTCTTTTGAATGAAATATGAAAATAATCAAAATGATTCAGGCTATCAGTTGGTACAGCATAATAGTGTGGCTCCTTTCCACAATGACAGACACTTGAAAGGGAAGTTTCCCATATAAAGTACTATTAGTGAAAATAATCCATGCTAAAATGCTAAAAATGAATTGTGCTTTTTTCCAAGACAATGATTTTAAATGTCAAACTGAATACTTTCCAGCTGAATAAAGTGAAGAGAATTTGTCCATATTCAGACTTGCGGGAAAATACGGTAAATTGATGTTTTGTTTTCTCAAACTCATGTTTTGCCACCATCATGAGCTCAGTCACGGTTATAATCACACCATCAGTATTAATCACTAAAGCAGAAATTACATTATGTTGTGCAGCACAGTAATTTTCATTAGTGACTTGCTACTTCTGAAAGCCAATGAATAGTTTAAATTCACTTTAGGGAAGTTGACAGCTTCAATTCACATGTCTACACATACCTATACTACAATCACCAATCCTTTTAATGCCTAACAGTAAATTATAATGTATTTAACTATCCATAATTATGTTTTCATTGAATTTCAGTATTTCAGAAATAGTGAATGCTGATTTCTGTTTTATGGCACCAACATGACTTTGTGGCACCTGTTAACTGACCATCCCACTACAGACTGGCCAATACAGTATTGGCTTTCACCTACAGCAAAAGATCTGGCATAATCACTGAGACACCTAGAAACACCGCCCCAAGACTGCTTTGTTCTGTTAATTCTACCCTGTGTAATCCTCACTGAAGCCGAATGTTACTACACATGATACAGTCAAAATGCTAATATCCAAACGCAATGCTTCTGTGGTGCATGAACGAAAATAAGTATTTTGATTCTATTTTAAAGGAGCTGAGTTATTCAGTTATTTCAATAATTCTTATTATGAATTAGATAGTGTTTTCCTAAAATTCATGTTTAAGGCCTAACCCCCATACCTCAGAATGTCACCTTATTTGGAAATAAGGTTGTTGCAAATGTAATGAAGTGAAGGCGAAGTCATACTTGAGAAAGATGGGCTCCAATTTCTTATGAAAAGGGGAAATCTGGAGACAGACACATACTAGGAGAGTATCACAGGAGGATGAAGGTAGAGATCAGCGTGGCAATGTTTTTATGAGAGAAGGAACGTGACAGTTGCCTGCAAACCACCAGAAGTTAGGGAGAGGCTTGCAACATATTCTTCTGCACAGTTCTCAGAGGGAACCAGCAACACGGGTGCAATGACTGAATTTCCAACCTCCAGAACAGTAAGACAATAAATCTCTGCTGCTAAAGCTAGTCAGCTTGTAGTACTTTGTAATGGCAGCCCTGCCAAACTAGTGGAATTCTAACTCTTCTTTGGGGCATGCATCTAGAGCCCAGAACATGGTATTTTGAATATTCTTAAATGCAGCATATTCTTGTCACATCCAGTGAATTTTTCTGACAGCCAAAAGTTACTCACATCTAAGACATGAGCACAATAGATCATGTGGGTAGGTAATACAACATTCTTTCACTTAAATATAGCATTTAAATTAATAAATATAAATTGACTATATATTGCCACAACTGAAGGGCAGATAATCTAAAAAAATGTTTTGCATGATAGTATTTCTCAGGAAAACAGTATATCTCCTAAAGTAATTATATGGAAATATGTAAAAATGCATGTTTTATAAATTCTGAGGTGTTTCATTCATTATAGCACATAGCAGTATAAATAGTTACTTGTACTGTTAAGTTGGGGATTTTCAATAGTGCTTTGTGCTGCTCAGGTACGTGAGCGGAGATACATCTGGGAACTGATCCCAGGCCCTCAGCTTAAGCAGTTTCCCCTCCATCTGATTTATATTTTGAGTTTTCATTCTAGATGAAGACTGCCCAATAAAATTTTCTGCAATGATGAAAATGTCCCGTATTTGCATCATCCAGTGCAAGAGCCACTAGTCACAAGTGACTGCTGTGCACTGAGAAATGGAGCTAGTGCTGCTGATGAAGTGAAATTTTAATTTAATTTTAATAGAAATAACCACACAGATTGGCTATTATACTGAGCAGTGCAATTCTAGATTTTAATCTGAAAATAGGATTCCACTGTTAGCAGTGTGAAACTCTCCACTGAAAATGAAGAACTAAGAAAACTTTTGCTGATGAAGAGTAACTGATGATTCAGATAAATTCTTCCAGAACACACAGGTACATTAAATGTCCTGGTACAGCCTAGTGAGTACAAATATTCACCAGCAAACTAAAACCGACATCCTATCATCAGCCAGCAGGGGGACCTGAAGAGTAGCACGTAGCATTTTCTCCCGAGTGAGTTTTTCTTCCTCTCTGTCTGTGGAGGGCCTAGAATAGATACGCTAGCCAGGAACTCCACACCCTGTGTGCTTCCTAAATATCTAGAGTCAGCTATGTAAGAGGCATATGCTTGTTTTCAAAGGATTCCCTAGGTAGTGGCAACAGCGCTTGGTTCCAGACAATAAAGTTCATAACCAAATTAATTCTAAAACCTGGTTTTTTCCAAAGATTTTTACATTGGGTTTTAACTTTATCCTATTTCTCATCTAACAGAAAAAAATAAAAAGAGACTTAAGGCCTTTTGGATTTACATAGAAAAGAAAACTTTCATTGGCATACTGTTGATTCTTCAAAATTATTTTAAGGAAAGTTTTGTCCCTAGTGAGTTAAGCACATATGGCCTTACCTCTTGGTAAAGGTCACTGAGATCTTCAAGGTGGGCCTGTTTGGAACATCCCGGGAATTCCCTAACACAGCAGGAATCTGGAGGCCAGTCCATCTCTGTCATTTCCAGCCAGTCAGTAAAATACACCACTCCACAACACTTAAACTGAAAAAGAAGTACTGGTCAGGCTCAGAAATTATAACAATATTTTTTTTAACTTATGAGAAATTAAACATTAGATTTTGTCAGTTTTTGTTCTCAGACCTAAAAACTCAATCCTGTCATCACCTGATGATATGTGTACATTCTATGTTGATATTAGCAGTGTCAGAAAGGAACCCCCCAAGGGAACAACTCTGAACAATAATGTCTACAGCACATAAAAACAAATCAGGTGTAACTGCGTCTCTCCCCTCTAAGAGCCTCTAGGGTTGATCAGAGAGTGACAGACACACCTTAACAAATCCAATAGCTGATATTTTAACTCTACCATTAACTTCCGGCCACTAGAGAATAGTAAATCAATCATTTTGGATACCATTTAGTTCTGGTTTAATTGCTCAACAAATTCAAATATCATATGAAAAGTTTCCATAATCCATGTAGAAAGATGTGTTGACCAAAGCCCACACCACAAAAATTACCAGACTTGGATTCCTTAACCAGTAAAATTGCCAAAATCTTTGAGAAATAAACAGGTTGGGCAATACATTTTCATTCAACAAAGTGATGTTCCTGAAATAAACGACCATATACTATCATCATAATCTCAGAAAAACATGATGTGCCTTTAGCATATATTCTTGATTTAAGAAAGAGTATGTTTTTGTTCTTAAACTACATGTTCTTTTTTGGTCTCATTTCACCAAAGAGAAGCAAAAACTTTCTCTGATTTAGATTTAGAAACACTGCTTAAAGATGTATACAGTATCATGAAAAATTTTCTCCTCTTGGATAAAGAAAAAGTACTCTTCCACGTAGTCAAAGGCAAGGAACATAGGCAGTCATTGAGAAGAACTCTGCCAAGGGTGATTAGTTATGCAAATTACACAGCCCAAGAGATTAACATGTGTACAAGATTAACACTACATCATAAAATATCATAGTCTGCCACCATTTCGGCTTTGAAGAACACTGAACACCTCATGCAAAAACAAATACTAAAATTAATTTTGAATTTTTTATTGCCTTATGCTTAAGAAAAAAATCACCTGAAGAGTATTATAAATGATGAATACTAAAATCTGAAATAATACCATAATTTTGAGAAGCTTCTAAAATATTTTTAGTATTTTCCTTCTATAAACTTGTCCTAACAGCCAAGGAAATACCATAAACATCACCATCTGAGTTGAATTCTAAAAGCCATGAGAATAACATAAACATCAGAGTTTAAGTCAAACATAATTTGACATCACATATTTTATAGAATTCATTGAGTATCCTTAAAAAAATACAGGTAGTACAAAGATTTCATTTTCTAAAAATCCTAAACTACTGCATTTCCAAGTCTGTCTTTAAATCCTCGCACTCAGAGAAAGCCGTTTCTCTCATTTCCTGGTGACATGAGAGCTTTCCGTGTTGGTGACAGAAAGGCAGTTCTTGGAACACTCGAACTCTATCCACAGTGGAACAGCCCATTTATCTGGCTTTGCCAGGAAATGAGGTGCTCCTCAGCAATGACTTTTCCAAAGAATTTAAATACATTATGTTCAGCGATAGAATTTTTTATTTTAATAAGCCACTGAAATATTTTTCTTTCATGTACTTGTTTTTCCTGCTCAATAGAAGATAGTGAATTTGCATGGAAACTTTTTCTGAAAACTCTAGATAAATTTTGCCAGATGTGGTGGTGCGTACCTATAGTCCCAGCACTTGAGAGGCTGAGGCAGGAGGATCACTGCAAGTCTGAGGCCAGCCTGGGCTACATGGTGAGTTTGAGGCCAGCCTGGACTACATGGCAAGACCCTTTCTCAAAAAAAAAAAAAAAGCAGGGGGAGGTAGATAAATCTCATGCTACACCAACACCACGTGAGTCATGGTCAGTATCTCCTTGTCTTTTTCCTGTCTCATTTAATATTGCACTGTAAAAAGCTGTACTCTTGCCAGCACTGTTTCCAGCTCTAGTAAATATCATATGATCACTCATTTATTTGATGAATAAACTGAGGCCCTGAATGGGTCAAATATCTGTCTTTAAATCTGCACACTCAGAGAAAGCCCAAGATTACGGGCCAGAATGCAGAAAATCCTATTTACCCCAAAGCCTGTGCTCCAACCACTAAGTTAAATTAAATAAGTATGTTTTTAAAAATTAGTATTTAGCAAGTTATTTAATAAATGGCACGACGTAAACAAGAGCCCATTAAGTTGACACATACGCACAGAATAGCACTGAATGAGGAATCAGAAAAATTGTAACCTAGGAAGTTGACTTTTTGTAACAAGTCTGAAGATAGCATGCTGTCCCTAGCAGAGCTGGTACACTGTCCACCTAGGCGGAGTCTCATCAGAAACAAAACAATATAAAACTTTACTTTGTTTTTTAAAAAAATGGTTCATATCATAAATTTCAGAAAATGAAGAGCTCCAGGGAGCTATGCAGGATAGCAGCTGAACACATGACTATAAATTTCCTTATGCTTTACTTAGTTTCCCTTTGTGTTGTTTTTAGTATAATTGTACAGTAAACAAACAAAGTCAGGAAGCATTTAAATAAATAGGAAATCTGTGTTATCATGATAATTTTAACCATCTCAACAATTGTAACACAAATAGCCAGATTTGGAAGTTGTCCTAGATTTGAACCTCTGCCCAGCACCATGACGGAGGAACGGAGCAGGGAGCTGGCTATCAGCAAGATACTCGTTCTCCTATGCTTGACAGCCGCACTAACACAAATTAAAGAAAACTAAGATACTTGATTATCTGGGAATGTCACTACGACTGTAAGGAAATGGCTCGGGAGAAGAACTGCGTATGAAGCAAGATCAGTGATTAACTTGGAGTCAACAGATCGTAAGATAGTCTCCATCTGAGATGAGTGGGTATAGTACTGTGCGGTTAGAAAAAAAAGCCAAAGCCCCTACCCTAAATGTTATCATTAATAACCGTAAGTTAGATAATACATTTATAACCTCAAATTTGATCTCATTTAGTCCTCGCAACACTCTGAGGAGCAGCCTTCTCAACACTCTTTCCTTACAAGTGAGGACATTTAGGTTTAAGGAGGTTAAGCTCAAGAGCAGGCAGGAGAGCTAGAACTTGAGCCGAGGTCTTCCTGATTATAAGTGTCATGCCCATAATGATGTATGTACTGACTCTAACTTCCAAATGAGAATGATCTTCAAAAATAAAAAAATTGTTGGGCACAGTGCTATGTTCCGGTGATCTCAGCACTTGGGATGTTAAGGTAAGAGAATCACAAGTTCGAGCCCAGCCTGGGGAAGCTTAGAGAACACAGACAATGAACAAAACCAAACCTTTCAACTTCTGGTTGGAAATGTGACACTTATTCTATACTCTGTTCCTCAGAAACTGTAGCACTTACCTCTCTCTGAAAAAAATTCCAAGCATGAGTAAGCCACCGATATCTAGGTAAGCCATAATTTGTCATTCTGGCTTTCAAAGTAACCATATCTGACCACTGTACTGGAACCTGCAGATAAAAAGCAAAATGTCAGCTCACAAACACAAACACTGAAGGACACACTCACATATTTCACATAATCATTCCTATACAGACACACATACTCGGGATGTATTATAACTGACAAATGCTATTCTACATCAACATTTGCTGGTGGCCTAAATTAAGCTCAGGTCAGCAAGCTTGACATTTAAAAAACGGTATAAAGATTAAGAACCAAAAAACAAAACAAAAAGACAAGGGAGAGATGAGTAAATAAGACTTTAACAAAACTCAAGATTAGGATAATTTCAAAACTTTTTATTAAAAAATATTATCACTAGAAATAGCACAAAAATTCCTGATCACAGAAATTTTTCAATTTTTTTCCAGTGTTGATTTTATTTCTCAGACATATGCAACACAAAACAAAATACCCAAACACACTGAGCACACAATTTTGGTACCCAGATAATGGGCTGCCTGGATACACTCTATTTTCATATGGCTTCAATAAAGTTCAGGGAATTAACCAAGTCCCAGCTACTCAGCATAGATTAGTATTATTGCAGATTCTTTGGGGAATAAAATAAATGGAAGTGAAATAAATTCCCTAGAAATGTATAATCCAAAAAAAAATATTGACAGATTTTATCTAGAGAAGGAATAATGAATAGGACATGAACATGTATAAACAACAAAAATAACATGGAAGCAGACTGATATCAAGTTTCCTCACTTAGTTAATAATTTTTTTTTAATTTTGCTTTCCAAAATAAGTATGGTTTGTTTCTTCCTAATGACCACAATCAATCTGAGATGAAATGTGGCAAGAAAACAGAGGAGACCATTGAGGTTCTAGCACAAACTCCTGGGATCTGGCTCTAAAGTAACACACAGAGTCCCTGAGTGGAACCGCTAAAAGCACAAAGCCCAGTCTATGTGAAGCCTGGATCCTGCAAACTTGGGCAGATAATAAACTTTAATGGCACTTTTCATTCACACTGTTATTAGTGCAGAAGTCATAAAAAATGTGAGCAATTAAAAAAAAAAAAACTGTTCTCCACATTTCACTTTTAAACAGCCCTTACTCTATCCTGGTGATGTAATGGGGAAGATTTACACAAGCAAAACATGATGTGTGCCCTCCACTGAATCGGCAGCGTGGACTCGGCTAGTGTTCCATGCTCAGAAGCCACTTGCAGACTGTCCTGCAGGGGAACACAGCATCCAAACCAGTATCGATTCCCTTCAGCCTCTCTCAAGTTTCTTAGAGTTATATTAGACTCAAAACATTCCCTTTCAGACACTTCACATTCATTCCTCTTAGTTTGCTCTAATGAGATCTTACCATATGTATGGCAAATACGTCATACAATCCATTGTAAAAATCTGCCGAAAGTGAACTCATTTCTAAAAATCTTTCATTTACCAAGCAGAACACAGTCAAAAGCTAGGAAAGGGGATCAAGAATTAGTTATAAGATTTATTCTTGTTGCTTGTCAGGGATGTAAACCTATTATCTGAAAACAGAAAAACTTAACAGAGTCAACCTCTTTACTACTAACAATCAAAAACAGAGTTTCCAAATTTTTTTTTTCTTTCCTAAATATACAAACTTTCTAGGAATGGTGAGAAAATGTCATTCTCAAAGAGAGCAAGGGAATTACTATTTTAATGGAAGGTATTATTTTTTAAAAAGTTCTTAACTTCGTATTATTCCAGCTGAAACCTGCCCTGATAGGAACTTCTCATCAATTCTGTTCTCTGCGAGCTGCATACACTGGAAGCCCGAAACTCTTCTCAGGGCTCTTACGGCAAAGGAGCCCGAGCAGCAGTGACTTGTAAACTGCAGCATGCAGCGCATGCTCTAGTCTGAAGCTGCCACTTAGCATTCAGATCAGTCTCAGAAAACAGTAGCAGATTCACCATAAAATCTTTAACAACTGCATCAGTGCCAGGAATGACTTCAGTTTTATTACACAACTGTCCAGTGCACCTATTCTCTCCAAAACAAATACGAAATAATTACCCTCTCTTTTTAAAGGTTCTCAAATTTTAAAATGTTTAAAACTCACTGGAGAACTTGTCTCAGATGCTGATGCCCAGGCCCTGCCCTTTCGCTGCTGCTTTCCCTCCATCCTGCTTTAGCACATCTGGGCCGGAGCCCCAGAATGCACATTATTAATAATCACCCCTCTTAACTCCTACTGCAGATGGTTCAAGCAGTACATGTTGAAACACCATTTTACCGAGACAGTCACTCCACAGCGCTTACAGAGGGAAAATCTGGCCTGCCTCCACAGAACAGCTAGCATCTGCAGACCTGCAAAGGCCCTCCACCTCGCTGGTAATAAATGCACTAATGTTCACCACAGAAGTGAGCAAAGGAAATAAGTAATAGTGTAAGCAAGGTTAAGTGTAAGTGGCAAACCAAATGTGATCAGTACAATCTTAAAATTAAGAAACTCCTAACCACATTCACTCTAACAAAACTACAAAAGTTGTTCCAATAGTTCCAAAGGCTGAAATAAAGGGTAAAATGCTGAAGAGCTGTTTTCAAGTGGCTAAATCTCAAACTGTGAGAAGTTTCCAGACTGCAGTAAACATACAGCAACTCTTAAAAACACACTTCCAAAAGCGGAACATGGACAAGCATTTGCAAACAGGAGATACATGCTTCTCAGTCCCTGGTTTCTGCTATAGTCAGCATCTTACAAGGCTTTAAGGAGATGTTCAAGCATTCTCAAAGAAATCATGTTGCACATGCAAATCTTTCTTATTATTAACTCAGAAGGTGGTAAAATATTTTAGATGATGTGCAAGTTTTAGTCTATGGTATCCATGTTTAAGCACTTTGCAGAATTAAGACATATAACATAGCATACCAAATTATGGTTTGGAAATGTGCTTTAAACACGGAAAAGAAAATGTTGTTTTTCCAAAGTATTTGCACTGTTCATTGTTATCACATAGCATAAATATTTAAATTAACAATCATATGTCTAAACCACTCTAATATATGTGATTTAAATGGTTGAACTAGAAATTGTTTTAGATTGTGATTATATTCCACTTTGAACTCACCATAAGTTCCTGCTCATATGTCCAAACTCCACAAGCCAGTTCTACACAGAAAATGACAAGTAAACTTCCAAAGTACTGTAGAAAAACAAAAGTATGCCATTAGTGTAGACTCAAAATAAAGCATGGTCATCAGAGACAAACCAAATGTTATTTAGTGTTGTATGTATCTAATGGAACAGAAAACAGTCAAGTTCTCAGGGAACAGATGAGGAAAATTTAGCAAACTTAAAAACACCTGCAAATGACATTCAGTACTTACCTAAGTGCTATTTTTTATTAGTCAGCTCCTGGGACAATTCTTTTATAAATGCCAGTTCTTTCATTATATTATAGTCTGATAAACTATAACTAAGTTCTCTGAGAAACTGGACCTAGTTTCTTTCAAACTGGATGAGGTGAGCTCAACAAGTTCAGTGCTCTGCCTATGAGCATATTTTAACCCATTCTTCTAGGCGAGGGGGCCTTTTTCGGGTTCTTAGAAAAACACAATTTAAAACAAAATCTCAGCTACCAAAGACAACTTAAACTATGTACTGTAGTAAGTTTCTATTAGGGGATAGTCATGTGGTTTTATGAAAGAACAGCAAAAATTCTGAGAAGGCATGGATAGGCAAGTGAGTAACATTAAGTTGAAAGCAATTTCAAAGCAGAAATAAAGATAAAAATTCAGGACTCCCGTGAAATAGAGAATCTCGCCAGGTCCTAGACAGTGAGGAAGATGGGAATAAACAGAAGAGAGCATTTTATGCAAATAAGAAACACGAACGAGTGAGCAGGGGGCGCTGGAAAAGGTGCGAAGAACAGGAAACACACTCATCGAGCAGTAAGAGAAACGACAGACCAAACCTGAAAAGCAGATTGAAGTCAGATCATGACATACTTTCAATAATACATGAATGGATTTTAAATCTACCATGTAGATAAGAAGGTGTTATTTCTCAAAGTTCTAAGAGAAATACATGATAAACAGATTAAACAATGGCAGGATTTTATCTGCTTTGGAAGGAAAAAGCTGAGGGGGAGGGCTGCAGATACCTTAGAGATCAGCCAGGAGGAGACAGGAGGTGAAGACCTGAATTTAGACGATGGCTTGCAAATAGGTGGGAAAGAACAGCTTCCAGCGATTTAACAACAACGAAATGACATGACATTGGATGGGTTGGATTTACAGTCTGAGGGGAATGGACATATACCCTCAAAGCATAGAAATGAGGAAGGGTAACTAGTTTTGTTGGAGGATAAAATCGGTCACTGGACCAAATACTGGAAATGTCAGTTTGCAGTTCAGGCACGCAAAGGTGAAGGTGGAAATTATCTTTATGGTTAGAAACAAAAATAGCAACTTTTGGATAAGGCTGTATTTATCAAGCACTTTCACAACTAATTCACTCGAGAAACTTGTGAAATGGATGAGACCACTCCATTTTACAAATGAGAAAATCAAAGCAGAAAGTAGATAAGGTGACTCGCTCAAGGACACAGAGAATTTCTGGAGGGCTGGACCACAGTAGCAGTGTTCCACCTTTCCACCTTCCCAGCTGTGAAGATAACCTGACAGAGGCATATATTGAGAGTGTGGGAAAGAACAGGCTTTCTGAAAGTTCTCCTCACCAAGTCTGGCAGAAGTAAAACAGCACCGAGCGCGTTCACTTCATTTACAGCGTGGGGGTGGGGTGGAGATAATAGGCAGAGATGCTCACTTGTTGTCTCCGTCACTGGAATGGAGACCCCATGAAGGGCAGGCCCCTTAGGATGTTTCTCACCCCTGAACAGGTGTTCAATAAATATTTGTTACAAAAAAGAATAATGAAAACAAAGCAGAACAATTTGGTAGTAAGTGACGAGTGATCCAGAATGGTTTCATGTCAGTGATCTTTAAGATACATCAGTAAGAAAGGACAGTGTGATACAGTCAGGATTTGAGAAAAAGTCAGTCGGGATGCGGACACATCAAAGACAGGACCACGTCACACGGTAAGCGAGTTAATTAAAAACTCAGCAGTAACTTGAGCACAGAACGGAGTGGGATAAGTAAAACGAGGACGTGTGCATGTTGAGAGGAACAAAGAACCAGAGCACTGTGGGTCACAGAAAGGATTCTGCCTTTTATAGTTAAGTGAAATGGAAATCCTCTAGCAGGTGACATCATCTGATGTACACCATAGAATCAATTCTGGCTATTTTTTGGAAAACCACCTAAGAAAGTAGGAGTGTGTCAGTGGTGGTGCACGCCTATAAACCCCAGCTACTAGGAAGGCTAAGCCAAGATGATTCCAGACTGGAATCCTTGCAGCTTAGAGAGAGCTTGTCTCGAAATAAAAAGGGCTGGGGATGTAGCTCAGCGGCGGAGCGCTTGCCTAACATACACAAGGCATGTTCAATCCCCCGGACGTGAGGCAGGTGAGTTACACAAAGCACCGCTGAACTAATATGGTAGCAGGAAAGGGAAAAAGTGAGTTGATACAGGATTGTGAATCATTTAGGCTTATGTTTGAAGTCTCTTTGCTCATAACTTTTGCCAAAAAAGGAAGAGTAATAAAAGACGCGGAAAATTAAGATTTTTTTGTTTGCTTCCATCTTACAATCCTTATGATTTAAAAAATATAAATCAATACTTTACTAGCTTTAGTTTGCTTCCTTCATACATCTTTCATTTTAAAAATAAGGAATACATGTAACCCTGTAATTTCTTAGGCAATAAGATGGCTTGAAAATAATAATTGGCTCAAAAGATAAGGTACTACTGTGTTAAGGGGACCCTATTTTACGTTACTTTTATTTTCATCATATGGAGTACTCGTGGTCAGTGTCAATCTAGTCAGATCTCAAGTCCAAGTCCGCTATTTCTAGGACTTAATTTAAAGATTTCAGCCTTGAAATGCTGATTAGAAGAAATTTGGTGAGCACACTACAAGTACTCTGAAGTCAGTTTTTCTGTGTGCTTTACCTAAGAGATTTTAGACATGAAAAATATTATATTTGCCCTTTTGTTCCACAAAGACCAAATGTTTAGTAGTTATATGTGCCATCAGTTTTCTTATCTTTCATAAGATAAGACCCTCAGAGACATGAGAGTGCAGAGAAAAATCACACTGTAGGACACTTTGCTCTCTCAGATCCCTAACCTAAATTCTTTTCAAAACAAATGTATGTTTACAACGAAAACCAAGTCATCTCTCAAAAGGCGAGATATCTCTAAGGATAAAGCACACATGGAGGATAATCAAGTGTGCTGAACGGAAATAGGAGACCCCCTGACTTTGTCTTGGGGATAGCCACACAGATTTCTGGACTGGTTTTTACATCCTGTAAAATCCCATTTGAGTCATCACTCTCATTTCTGTCTCCTGGAGTCACTGATGAGTTTATTAAAGCCTGGGCTGCTCCAGCTGAAAGGCCCCAGCACAGGGCCCCAGGCAAATGCCCGGATGTGTGCAACTGCACAACACCTGAGTAACTGCCAGGCCAATGGACCCACAGGAAGGCATGTGTAAAGAATACATATCTAAAACAATCTCTCATTCCAAACCCAAAGATGAGGTTACAGTTCATAAGAGGGAAAGATATAATTTGACTACTCTTTAAATATGGGAAAATTCCAAAATGATCACATCTCAGATTTTCAATGTTTTCAGTTAACACAAATTCTCACATACAAATAATTATTCTTTCTTCTACTAACACTCAGGAACACTGATTATTTCACCTTGGGGTTAAAAATACAAGTTTAATTAACATTATAAAACTTTCTTAGAATAAATTAAATCTATAATTTAATTCAAACAAAATACTGTCATAAATGATATTGCAGCTTTGTGGTCAGCTATCTTTGCTCTGTTGGTATTACATTGGCCTGAAATATCCAGTTTTCTAAGTCTGATTTTAAATGTCAAATCTATCCTTGATACGACATACTCGATCAACTGCATTTACCCCTAAATTTTATTTGAGTGAGCTGTCAGTCACTGACAAAAATCATCATACTGATCATTGCACAAAGTCACTATTTAGTTTAAGGGTTGGATTATGAAGCATTTGTAAAGCATAGTGTTAATCCATAGTTTAAAGAACAAAGCTAGCAAAGAATTAAGCAACAGATCTTCCGAGTTGTGTTGTGGTGTGAAGTGTACATACATATATGCATGTCTGTGTGCATCTTGCCCCTGGTGGTACCTGTCAGCATGTGCCTCTCGGGTTTCTGTTTTTCCCAATGCTCGTGGTTTGATGATTGGTCTATACCCGTCATTCCCACAGCAATGCACCTCTTCTTCCCTTCACGTACTTCCCCTCTAGAATGATGGACAGAGCTCTGAATTTGGAGTCAGAAGATGAAACCCAGCTCTAAAACACACCGCACGATCTTTGGCAAGTTGTTTAACTGCCCCGGTGTCAGTTTGCTCATCTATATGATGAGGATAAAGTAAAGCTTTTTTTTGGGGGGGGGCATTGTCAGGGTTGATCTGATCCATGTGAAAGTACTTTGGAAAACCTAAAGGAGATACAGATGCTAGTCTGTCCTGGTTTGTGAAACACAGTCTGGTATTGTCTTTTTCTGCACTAGCCTCCATCCCTGCAGTGGGGGCCACAGTTTCTTCCAGTACTTCACCTTTTGTTCTTGACCATTTCACTTTTCTCCTTCTCCTGTATACCAAGCTTTCCTTGTCCAATGTAGCGCGGGCTTCAGCAGCTCAGATTTTAGCAACCTGGCTGCCTTCCTCACAAGCCACAGTGCTCACTTGGCAGCTCGACCTCAGTTCTGGCTGGCAAGATTTTGTTCTTAAGCATCATTTTATTCCCAATGCCTAAGCAGTCTCTGTCACACGGCAGCCATTTAATGAATGCCAATGGAATTAATATCAGTTTACCCACTAGACAGACAAGTTTCAGCATTTCCTAGGATTTCTCTACCTAATTTGAACCTTGAGTTCCTTGCTAACATTTGACTCCACTTGATTTCTGCCTACACATTTCTATTTTAAATACTGCTTCTGTTTTATGCAGCTTGGCTTCATGTATTGTACTGTGATGACGCGGTGCACGCACAGCCTCCTCGTGTGCCTGAGCTACTGTCACCAAGCACTTTAAACAAATGAAGACTGAGAAGAATGTGTGTTTATACAAGGAAATTAAAATGTAATTATTTGCATTACTGTTTTATTTGCTTCAAAAAAGTAGTTCCTTAAACAGCTAAACTCCTGTACTATAACTAAACTAAAACTTGTGTTCTACCTATCACGTTTATCCCAAACATCTATTCATGAAAAATCACATCTAGTAAGACACTGAAATGATGCAATTAATTATTATTATTTTTTTTTTAAAGCAAACCTCTCAGGCTGAGAATAAATCCTTCAGTTGAGGATTCAGTTCAGCTTTTACGGATTAGGTAGTAAAAAATCTAGATATACATGAAGCTGCCTTCTTGACATTTTTTTTAAATCTATGGAAATACAAGAATAAGGGCTTTGAGACAAAGTAGACCTGATTTCAGATTCTGGCTGTCTTACCTCCCAGCTGGGTGACCGTGGGCAAACCAGTAATCTCGTGTCCTCGTTTGTGAAATGAGAATGCTAAAATTACTTCAGAGTGCTGTGCAAAGGGTTCAGAAGGTAACATGCCATTGCTTTGGAACCACTCTTCACATGGTGCCCATTATTAATCACATAATAGCATCTATTAAAACATACACTGTGCAGGGACAAGAGAAATCATTATGTTTAAAACCCTAACATGCCCTGCATGTAGCAGGTACTCAAACAGAGGAAATTAGGAGAGAATGAGAGTGTGTTATACTCATCCTCATCCTCCTCAGGTCATCAGTGTCACTCTCCACAAAAGAGCATCTAATCCCAAAATCCATTTGGTAAAACCTTCAGTAAGACCAGAGACAATATAGCCAGTAATTCCCAAAATATCTGCCTTCAAAAAACTAAAGCAGGATGGGTGTGACGGGCGGGAGGCTGACTTCTTTTTAAAAAGGACTGAAACCAATTTTTTATTTTAAACTAACGAGGCTTAGCCATAAGCAAGGCACCAGTTACTAGGCTGTGTCCCCTGGAAATACCTGAGGAGGACGGGTAGAGCACGGCATTCCACTTTCCTATGTGGGCAAACGCATCTTCTAAAACAAAGGTGATTTATCACTCCTCCCTTTTGAAGTTATTTTACATCACTATATTTGTAGAGACAAAAAGAATAAGATTCTAAGAAGGTTCTTAAAGAAACATTTCTTTATAAAAATGGTCTGTTTCCCTGACACCCGTACCCTAGAATTTTATCCCACAGAAGGCACATGCCCTTTTAAAACTTCATTAAAACAACAAAAAGGGAATTTCAATAGGTATTAACCCAGAGGAACAAAATTAAAAATGACACAGCAGCAAGCATATTTGGGAGAGTGCAAAGCAGATAAAATAGTATGTTTTTTAGCCGCTCCCCACAAGCTGGATGGCAAATCAATAGTGGGGCAGGGGGAAAGCTAGGAACAACTTGATTCACATCACACCCCCAGATACCTAAGTGCTATCAGCTCTGGTGGATGGAGGCGGGGCTGTAAAGAGGAGGATGTGCTGAAGGCCCCTTCAGGAAGATGTCGGATGCCCCCACTTCCCCGCCCCACAGTAAGCAGCTGAGTGACACCCCACTTCCACCAGTAAAGAAGGGTAAGGAGGAAGTGGAGTCGCTAAGACGGTCCCAGACCTGGGGACAGCAGGTACCATAGAAGATACAGCATTGGAAATGGAACGGAAGTCCAAATTTATATGCCTTTCCTACCAAGGTTGAAAATCAAGTGAAAACAAAATAGTACTGGATTTCTCAAAAGAAATATTTGAAGCTAAAAGACAGCAGAAGAGATCTTCATACTTCTGAGGAAAAAAATAACTTTCAACCTATGATTCTATAGCCATGTGTGAGGGTCTATAATGCCATTTTCAGGCAAATAGGCTTGAAAAATGGATGTACTTTTTAAAGGGATCTATTAGAACATGAACTCTCCAAAATGAGAGACTAAACAGAAATAAACAGTGAATTACAATCCAGAAAACAGTATCCAAAACAAAGGAAGGCAAAAGAAATGGCAGACTAGTAAAAGAATATCCCATCATGGCGACAGACTACAGTAGGTCCTGAATATTCCAAAAGAAACTTGAAAAAAATAGATGAAACATAAATGTATTTGAATATATAAAAAGAAAAATTATGCCAGGGAGAGTTTAGAGGTGAACAAGACATAAATACACAGGAAATCAAAGAAAGTTATTAATGCCAAGAAAAACAACACATTATTCCAGAAAAAAATATAAACCTGGTATGGCCTACAGTGAATACATTTTCCAGACTCATAATCAGGTAATCACTTATCTAACCAAAATTATGTGTAGTCTGGGCTGAAGTGTAAAGTATAAGGGGCAGGCAGGGCAAGACAAGAAGGTACCAGCTCTTTATCTTCCAAAGGAGTCAATGAACTGTGCTTAAATTGAATTCCAGCTATCAGGGAGGCTGAGACAAGAGGATTGAAAGTTCCAGGTCACTAGCCTGGGACACATAGTGAAACCTTGTCTCAAAATTTTAAAATGTCTTAAAATTTTTTAAATTTTATTTTAGTGATACTTTTTAGATATACGTAATGGTAACATTCACCATACGTAATTTGTACCTGTACATGATGTATCTTGCTGCTTCTTTTTTCCTGTCCTCCCTCTTCAAGCCCTCTTCCCCTCCTTACTTACAAATTGGGAAAAGAGAAAATTGTTAGAAATTAAAAATAAGAATAAAAAGGGCTGAGGATGTAGCTCAGCACCCTTCCCAAGCACCCCCTCCACACACACAACTAAAACAAAGAAGAACAAGGAGAGTTAAATAAATATGTGATCTTAAATTGGCAGCAGTTGTCCCTTTCAGTAATAAAAAATGACAGCGATATTTTACTTTGGCACTAAGTTAACTTTTTAAATTGTAAATGAAGTGCTCTGATAAAAGTAAAACAAAATTTAAGTAAATAATAGCTCTCCTGTAGCTATGACACGTGAGAGAAAAGATTTGATAGCTGAAGAATTTTAAATATAGCATGTTTTACCTAGGAAAAGTAACTCTAAAACGCTGAAAATTATAAGTAGTTCAAATATCCTTTGGGGTGATTGGCATTAAAGGGCAACAGGACCCTAAGTGTTCAAGTACTGTCTTCCTCTTAGCAAATGTACTTTCAGGAGTTCAGAACCTGAATGGAATGACACAGTGGGAAAAGGGAAAAAGTATACACTTAAGTGTGATTTACAGACCCTTATCGAGACCCTGTTTTATTAGACCTTGCCAGGAATTTGGGTCTCTTCCAAAAAACTGTTCATTAAAACCACACCTACAGGCTGGGGATTTAGCACTTTAGCACAGGCAGTGGTTAGAGCACTTGCCCACCAAGCACAAGGCCCTGAGTTCAATCCCTGGCGCGCGCACACACACACACACACACACACACACAAACCCCACACATAGGAGCCACACAATCAATATAAGTTGGGTTGTTTTCCACAATACTTTACTTCAGTCACAAAATGATGAAGCTTAGAGTTCTGTTATCTGCATCTTCATTTAGTGAGGGAGGCCTGAATTTAGTTTATTTGTCAAGAGGACATAGCCAGGCATGTATATAATCAAGTATTGTGTATATATAAAGTAAAAGGAAATAAAAAGTAGGCAAAACATGAAGTAGATGTACATGTATTTATGTGTATGTACAAATATGTATAGGGGATAAACACGTGCATGCAAACACAAATCATTTACTGAGATAGAATTACATATATTGAAATTATTTATCCTTTAAAAATTACAAAACTGCCTATACCCCCATTTTTAAGAAAGAGCACAGAGTCAGGCACAAGACACTCCTGACTGAGCCACAGTGAGAAGTTTTTCAGAGCACATGCTCTGGAGTCGGACTCCAGGCTTCAGATTCCAGCTCTACCAATGAACTGGGCAAATCACTTACGCGCTCTTCGTGCCCATGAACCCATGTGTAAAACAGGTATAATGATGCTGCCGACCTCAAAGTATAGCTGGAAGAATTCAATGAGTCAATATATGGGAAGCACATAAACAGCAGCAGATACTAAGCACATATTATATTAGGGATACTGCTGATGATTCGCGTATTGGTGGCAATACCTCAAATCCATCAACTTCAGATCCCAACTTCTGAACACAGAAGTTACATGTTCACACGTGTATATACCAAGCCCTTCTTGTCTTTAAGGAGAAATGTCATAAAAACGCTAGCTACTCATCTTTGACTTTTCTTAGTTGGGGAAAAAAATTTAAAAATTATCAAACTACCACTACATTAACATTTTAAAGATAGCCAAAAATTCCTTTTTCCTGCTACTACCAAGGATGACCAATTAAAGGCACAAATAAAGTTTTAATTGCCACGCCAAAGTCCTCAACAAATTGTATGTGACAGCAATTCCATCTTTTTTTGCTATATTTTCAACTAGATCAAATTAGCACCTTTCCAATAGTAAAACTAATGTTGTTCTTATTCACATTTTACATTTTTATAAGGAAGTAAGGGTGTGATGTAGCCAATGCGTACTTAACAATTCATTAAACTGCATTCTTATAAAAGCGTTAAGAAATGAATGTGATATTTTATATCTTTACTTCTTATCTGTTAACAATTGATAAGAACAAACTTCTTAGGAAGGTAGTATTTGTTTCATATATTTCAAATAACTTTCACTTTCAGGATTTTTTTTAAAATTTTCATTCCTAAATGTGTCAATCTAATGAAAACAAAAGCAATCCTTTCTAATAAAACTAATCAACTTATTGAATATATTAAACCTGGCAAACAGCTGAGAAATGTAGGAAAGAAGACTTATAATTACAAAGGGCATTTTTAGAGGAAAGATATTCGATGAGTACAAAACTTTAATACCTTCATTCCACCCAATTTTATAGAGGAAGGACTTTGTGATATAAACTATCTAAAGAAAACAAAAACCCCTATCCAGCTAATCAGAAATAGACAAGGCAGTTGTTATCCAAACTGTTTTTCTATATAAATACCAACTGGAATAGAATTTTTATCATAAAGCAAAATGATAATGTTTTCCCTGAACCCTTACATAGGTTTCTTTGTGAAGGCAGACAGATAATTAAAGAAGTATCGCAGAACCCTGTCAGTAAGAGGATGTTTCACTGACAGAAAAGTAAAAATTGTAAACACTATAAAAGTTATTTTAACCTGCTACTCTCTTAATTTACAGCCAAAAGTCAGATCATTTTTTTCACAAGTGACGGCATAATTTAAAACCACAAAAGTCAGATTTGTTTACCTTTGAAAATTAATACAACCTGAGAGTCACCTCCCCCAGTCAAATAAAAACTATTTTAAAGTATAAGACACTTCACTGGACATTTTAATACTTTAAAACAGAGACACTTTTGACTCCTTCTACATGTTATATAACCAACACTTTTACTAAACAAAAAGTATGATTAAAGGCTTGTGTTCATTAAATGATAAATGATAAACTCCAGTCTCTACCCTGTCAAATACTAAACTCTGCAAGCTTTCAGTGCTAAGTATCTTTATGTCAGTTGTTTATTTTTCCTTTCCCAGTGATTGGAGGTTTAAAAATATTATATTACTTATAGTTAGTAAATAAGGGAATTCCACTGCCAAATATTTGTACAAGATAATGGAACAGCCACCTTTCTGTTAAGAATTAGCAAGGACTAAAATACTAACAGGCAAGAATACTTAATACTTGTTGCTCAAAACACACACACACAAAGATACACACACACACACACGGAGGCTTGCTTTAGCAATTCTCAGAACAATGTGACAGCAGACACAGGTTGGTTGCTTTCTGTAGACCCACTATTCAACACGTTCAACGTCTCTCTACAAATTTTTCAAAGGAAGAGCAACACTGAATCTCCTTCCTTTTAAGAATAACCGCTAGGACAAGGTCAGTCTAATTTACAAAGGAAAAGTTACAGCACTGAGCCAGTTGTTGAAGAAATACAATAAGCCAGTTATTGAAGAAGTACAATAATTTAGTGCGGGCAGAAATTCAAAACTTTAATTTTAATTTTAAAATTCAAAAATTTAAAAAACGTATATTACTTTAATTCTCTTTTGGTTTTACTTCTTTGGCCTTTGCTGAGCCAGTTTATCATAGGTCAAGTCGGTAGAGTCCCAATCAGTAAGCATTTGCGCCATCTGTTGTTTCAGCCCCTAAACAGAGCAGAGAGGTTTGGCAGGACCCACAGGTGTAGCTGAGGCTGAGCCTCAGGGTCAGTGCCTTGTATCACGAGACGTAAAGCATTAAGGGTAAGGCAATAAAACAGCTGGCCATTTATAGAGGTCACCACGTATACGGCTTCTGTCGCCTTGGCAGCCAGGTCAGCTCACCCTACAAGCTCAGCCTGACCTCTGAGGATTTACGGGGTGCGACTGGTCTCTGAAGAGGCTATCACTACAGATGAAGGGGCCGTTCCTCAGAGCACGATGGGTTCCTGGTTGCCGAAACCCACACACAAAAATGCAATTAGGAAGCAGCCTTAGACATATCCTCAAGAACAGCCCAAAGAACGCCAGCCTCAATCGTGACCCAGACAGGGCCTCTCGCTCAGAACCTCCCCACTCTCCAGCTGCGCCCAGAGTCTTCCCAAATAACACATGGACAAGAGCTCATTGCCGCGGGCAGCACTGCGGCGACACTTCTTGTGGGACAGCAAGTTAAGAAACTGGATGGTTAGGGAGATGACTCCTACTAGGCAGACAGAAAACTCAGACTTTAATATCGGTCAGTAAGTTCCAAACCTACTCATAACTCTGTGAGTGTATCTTTTTATCACATCCCTTTCATTATTTTACTTTCATATGAGGACAAGATAAGCACTTTGACCTATTTTTGTATATTTTCTAGAATAACCAAAAAAGCCCTGCTTCTTAAACAAGACTTAAGGCACTAGTTTTCTTTAAATTTTATAAATCCACATATACAAACATTTATTACAAGTGGATAAGCTTGTTCCTTTTTAAAAAAAGATAAACCTGTTCTAGTAAGTATGCTTTCTTCCTAACCAAAAATACAAGTATTTTTTCCTTAAAAGAAAAAAAAAAAAACAACATAAGAGTACAACTCTTTGGGAATGTGACAACCTGGTTCACAGTCATGTTCAGTGTTTAGAGAAGGAAAACCTCTCCGTAAATAATGACGAAATCATTAAATCATCGAAGTTGCCAAAACATCAGCAATTCAATCTGCTAGACAGAATGGTGTGAAATGGGTAGCAAGAATGCCACAACATTTCTACAGAAATGTTTTTACAACAAATACTCGATAGAACAATGCTGAAAAGTAAAGGCCTTGAAGACAGGTGTTTATAAATACATCAATGACGACTTGAAAAAAGCATATTTGTTTTGTGTAAGTAAATGCTTCTAACATGCATTGACTTGTTCTCAAACAAGTTAAACAGTTCTGCTACAATCCTCTGATACCAGTTAACTGATTACAGAACTTTTTTCCCCCGAGGTTGGAAAATCGCTGCAGTGTATCAAAGAACGACTGCTACACCCCTCTGACTAAGGTCCTGGGTGCTGGCTCATTTCCTGAAGGGCACCTTTGCCAACAGGCAGTTTCAAATTGTCTAATTTAGTTTGATGGATGTGTTTTTGTTATCAAATCTGAGCTACAGTCACTCAGATAGATGGAATTTTATTAATAATGGATACCTGGGAAAAACATCTACCATGTCAGGATGGCTTTCCCGGCATGAACCTTTGTTTATCAGTAAAGGCACACACTAAGAATAAGAGTATCTCTCCTGTTCTCTCTTCTATTATTAACAAAGGTTCTGTACATGGAAAGCCCCTTCTCCTACAGGGACACAACCAGGTCACCATTTTCTTGCAGGTAACTGAGCAACAGATTCAAAAACAACTAAGAACAAACACTGCTACCAAGTATCTGAACACAAGATAGGTCAGATCACATCACCTTCTGCTCACAGAACTTCAGCCTGGTGAGCGCATCTGGCAATCAAGACTGTCCACAACTCAGCCTCAGCTCCCAGAGCCAACACTCAGCTATCCCTGCTACTCATCTATCCAAGGACACACACATGCCCTTCTGCAAGCCCACGATGAGCGAGCTGCCCTGTGTTATCCCGAATGATGCCTCCATCAGCCGTTCAGTTTCTCCAAAGTGCCCTGACCCCAGCAAGGGCCCCCCCTAAGCCACTGCCCTGCCCACCATTCACCGCCCACCTGCCCCTTTTCCTCCTTTATCAGATCTCAGCTCAAACTCTTTCTTACGTGCTTCTATTAAATTCTCTCAGTAGAACAAGACTACTAGTCCCTAGAGTTCTTTCAAAATACCTTTAATGATAGCAAGAGAGAATTCTGGAATGAAAATAATTATAAAAGGCAAATCACTAATTGTCTCATTAAGAATTACCGGTCTGTGCTTTCAACTCAGTGGTGCAAACCCTGCACGGACTTGAAATTTCAAAATGTTTTCAACATTGTTTCCTGGGAGAAACACTGGAATAATTCATGCTTTTACTTCATTAGAAATGATTCTTAAGTTGGCAAGTATCATGTAACAAAAATTCACCTCAAGGCAGCGTTGGCTGACCTGGTTACCAGCATTCAGATAGCATGTGCTGCCACAGGAAGACCAGGCTTTGAACTTGGCACAGAACAAAAGGAGTCACCAAATCAATGGCTACAGACTTATTTGACTTATATTTAACTAAAGGTATCTGAAAGGTATCTATTAAGAAACAGTATCTACATGGTTCAAAATACTTACTAAGACAGCTTACACTTAGGTGCAAAGGCCAGAAACACTAACATTGGAACCATTCATCTTTCCAACTCTGAGGTAAGCAAATGGTCCAAAAAGCACTAATCCTGTCAGGCAGACACAACACTAAGACCATGACTGTCACATACTTGTCCTGAGCCCCTGTCTCTGACACAGCATGTACTTTTAAAGACATTTGCTTGCATGCATTCCCAAGCAGAATACCACCATCCCTGAGGAAACAGAAATGGTCGTGGAACTAGTCATGGGCTCTTGTGCATACAAAAACTGTAGTGTAATTACTACACGCTCTATGTAAATACTACAAGTTCTACTACATATGAGGGCTTCCTACTGTCTTCTGCCCAAAACATAAATGATTTCATCCCAAACTAGAAATACTCATTGGCCCTACTCTGAGAAATAAAACCAGATGCCCCTACAACGACCTTCATATTCAGGTTCTTCTCACTGCACACCAACACTACTGCCACACTTAACTTTCACCTGAATTTGCTGTGTCCTTTCACTTCTCCATATTTGCACACAGTTTTTATGTGGCTCCAAGTCCCCTTTACTCCTCTTCTCCACCAGAAAATCCTAGTGTATTTTCAATATCCAACTCAAATAAAGACTCTCCTGTGAAAACTTCAGTAAGTCTCTGCTGCTTCTAATTACGGGTTCCTGCAGCAATTTATTTGTACACTTAATAAGTACATTTAATACTACAATTTGCTTTGTTTCTTTTTATTCTCTTCATTCATCTTGGTCTCTCTGGTGTCTATCACAGGCTGGGTACTCAATGTATGTGTACAGAGGGAAGAGGAAAGAAAAAGAGAAAGGTAAGGGAGGAAAGGAGAAAGAAAAGGAGAAGCTGCTCGCTTCTTTGACAAGATTAGAAAGAAGGGTAACTATGGTGGAATTTTTATAGTTGTGCTGGGCATGGTGGCACATACCTGTAATCCCAGCACTCTGGAGACTGAGGCAGGAGGATCACCAAGAGTTTGAGGCCTGCCTGGGCTACACAGTGAGTTTAAGGTCAGCCTGAACTACATAGCAAGACTCTGTCTCAAAAAACTAAAACAAACAAACAAACAAACAAACAAACAAAACATGTTTTAGAGTCGCTTTTCTAATAAGGATACCAAAAGATTACATTTTTAGAAGTTAAATGACAACTGAATCCCTTAGAGTAATAAATGAAGCATAGTTAAACCCTACAGAAATAATGCCAGTAATGAATTAAATGTATTATACTAGTGGTGTGCGGTAAAATATGCATGGATTTAGAACACTGACTGTATTCGAATGCTAATGATAGAGACTCTCCACTGTGTGTTTTTGGGCACACTACCTTTCCTCCTTTGTAAAATAAATATAATCACATCTAGTTGCTATGAATATTTTCTGAGAAAACAAAGGCAAAACACTGAGTAAATGTGAACATATGGTAAATGACGTAATGAACCTTGATTTAGAAGTAAAGTTGTACGCTCTCGACCCAAACTATAAACAAAATAATAATGATATCCTACTTAATAGTTTAACTTAATAACTTAAGAGTAGCTATATAATTACAAATTTCATAACTACATACAAGAAAGCTTTAAACAACGGATCTGCAGAAAGTTCATTACTATTTAAAGATACCCAGGTTTCGCATTATGATTTTAAACAACAGAACAATTAAAAAGGAGAAATTTCTCCATGGCCATTAAACGTGGACTTGATTTCCATTAAGGAAATCATTTAGCTCTGGTTCAATTATTCTATATTTTACGAAAGCTTTAAAAATGTTTCCACATAATGGCTGTATGCAAATTCTCTAGAATAATAAAATTGGGGGAAAAAAACCAAACTTTCTCTTTAAACAAAAACCACAGGTCTTTATACAAAGTACATCCACCTTCACTGCTGCTCAGCGCTGCACTGTTTGTGGTTTGCTGGCAGGTGAACATATATTAGTATCACATCCTGACGAGTGATGGTCTCCTGATGGTGACATTCAGCTGATGTAAACTTGTCTGCTGAGTCTGTTTACATTCCGCCTGAGCTGGCAAGGCTTTCCTAATGCCTGTGTTAATAGCAAGGTAGAACTGCCATAACAAATGAATTTCATTTAGTCTACCGCTCAAGCCTTGGAAAGTACCCATCTAAGGCTTAAAACCAATTTCCTTTTAGCTTCAATTTCTCTTTTAAAGAGAAGGAATTTCTGCTACTGAAATTGCTTTGAAAGTCATAACATGTTCAAGTTTCTTTTCCTAGTCATTCCTGGCCTATTTCCCCCTTATAATTAGATTTTAACTATTCTTAATCCCTTCATATAAATATTTAAATGTTTTCCTTTCTATGATGGTTTCACGCTTACTAAGAACAAGACTAATTAAGGTTGGGTGGCCAGATTCAACAGAAATATAGCATGCTCATTCCAATTTGAATTTCAGATAAACAACAAATGATGTTCCAATATATCATGTATATTGCGTGGGACATACTCATATACTAAAAAAAAAAAAAAAAGCATTGTTTATCTGAAATTCAATTTAATTAGACATTTTTTAACTCTGGAACCTTAAATTAGGGTATTTAAAAAACTTGCATCCTTAAATATATAATTCAACAGAAGGGTCAAATGTATAATCCTTCATCAGAAATGTTTTCTAACGGGTGGCCTCTTAAGCTTTTCTTACTGCTCTTTTTGGTGGTGGAGGAGTGGAAAGACAGGTTCGTCACAAAGATATGTTTTGAAAGAGGCTCTTTTTTCTAAGCAGGCAAATGAATAATGATATTTTTATTTTGCTTGAACAGCAGCACTGCCCAGCTGCAGGCGCTTTTTTCATAATCACTGAAGAGATATAGCAGCTCTCAGAGATACCAACTGTCCTTAAAAAATAGCTTTCTCACTAAAATCTGGTGAATCGGACTTAAAAGGGGAACAAAACTGACTACAGGGAAATGGGCAACTTGGATGCATTCTGTATGTTTAAATATTAGGAATAAAAGTAATAAATGTTCTATTTTTAAGAAATTAGGAAAAAAGGCTAAAGGGTACAAAAGGAAAACATGTAAGAGCTGCCTTGGAAATAGGTGTCAGTGACTTGACGTTATGTCACATTCTGCATTCACTTACTCCACTTCAGCAGGCACTGCCCTAGGAATCTGAACCCTCTTCACACTGGGGCTCCTCTTTTCCAACCTCACTCCTCAGGCTAATGTGCTGGGCAACCCCACTCTCGCTACTCCAGTTTGCTGCTCATCGTTGAATTTAATCAACATGTATTAAAGCAATGGGCAAGATGAAGGGTTCGTATTACCAAACTGTTTGTGGCATGGTAGGTTGGGGTGACTATAAAAAGAGAACTTCATAATGAGCACAATACACTGGACCTTCAAAGGTTGAGAAAGAATATATTAAAGACATCAGTAAAGGCCCAATAAAAATTGGGCCTGGCAGTCAGAATAACCAAAGTCCAAATCCTAGTTGTAGTTTTTATTGTCCAGTGACCATGGGTAAGTTACTGAGCACTCTTGAGTCTCACTTAATATGTATCTATCTCAGATGATTGTTGTCAGCTTTAAAATGAACAATGTTAGGGCTGGGGGTTTAGCTCAGTGGTTAAAGTGCTTGCCTTGCAAACAGAAGGCCCTGAGTTCGATCCCCAGCACCAAAAATAAATAAAATAAAATAAAAGAACAATGTTATCTAAAGACAAGTACATGTACCAATTCCCCATGATGAATGTATTTATTATGCATCACAAACATATACAAATAAAAAGGGAAAAAATTTTAGAATACAATGTTTTATATACTGCAAGATACCATAGTAAGAACATAGTAAGATGTCTTCAATTATAGAGTAAAATAACACAATTGTTATAAATGTGTTGTTGAAAATGGACAGCCATGGTATAAATAGTATATACTCTATTGATTGGCTATGCAAATTTGGGAAAATCATTTAACCTCCCTATACTCATTTCCTCATCTATATTATGTGATAATACTCATTAGAATTGTTCAAAGGATAAAACTGATTATGTCATGTACAAAATTATGTAAAACCCTATAATTTCTGGGATGGTAAGTACCTTAGAAATGTTATCTACTTTATCATTGTTATCACTGTCATTTCAAGAGGTAGTAGTTCAGGTACGTCTTAATGGGCTGGTAGTACTTAAACAAAGAATTAAGTACTTTGCAGCTAACGGATCAGTCAGAATAAGGGCAGGGAAACAACTGCTCTGGGTCAAAATCATAGACTGACTAGAGAATACTGGACTAGGTTAGAAAGCTAAATATGACAGATGAAGGCTTGACTGTAGAAGGGTTTGATGCAAGTTCAAGGTATCTGTAAATACCCATTATCCAACAGGGAGACTACTAAGTCTTGGAACAGAGGAATAAGGTGACTGTGGTTGTATTAGATTAACCCAGCAGCACTGGTTTAGAAGCAGAATATGAGCCAACAGAAGCAGAAAGATTACTTAGCAGGCTCTACACCTAGGCAAGGAAATGATCAGGACAGGCTGAATGAGGGCATTCCACATGAGAAGAGAAAAGAGGGGACGAATTGCTGAGACTGCAGAACCAGTTTGTACAGGACTTGGCCACTGAGTAGGGAGGGACCTACGGAGAGGAAGCCACAGAAGAAACTGCCTGGGAAACAGACCGGATGCAGATTGGGTGTGGGGGACAGAAAACTGAGAGTTGAGACACAGCTCATTTCTTAGCAAGGAAGACGCTCTTTGGGCTCGACAGAGTAAGATCTAGAACCCTGCCATGAGTAGAGAGGCAGTGCGAAAGGAATGGAGGCTGAGTGGCCAAAGACAGTCAAAGGATGAAGCAACCAAGATGTGGAGGTCACCCATGGACTACGGAACAGAAATGCACAAAAAGTTGCTTTATGAAAAAAAGAACATCCAGCAAGCAAAGAAGGGGGTGGAAAAGGGGAGTATCAATCTGTACTCATCCTTTCAGAAACCAGAGCTAACTCCTTAGGGCTAAGTTTGGAAATCTTCCTCTCTGGTCTCAGAGCACCCACTGTAAACCCTCTTAGAGGTCTCATCAGAGAGCAGTAGGATAGTTTATCCACCACATACATTGGTCTGAGAGCAAAAATTGGTAGAACTGATGAGTACAGATGTAATAAGTAAGTGAAAAGTGAATGAATGAACAAGTTAGTGGCCCTTGGGACCTTGGCCCTCCATGTCACTTTTGTATCATAAGCCTCGTCCCCATATCACAAACTTGACTCTCACTTATAAGTCTAGGGCTTTTCCTACCTAAGTAGCGGTATAAATTACTTTATTTGGCAACCTGCTTTAGTAGAAGTAAACAGAATGAATAGATTTCAAAGTGTATTCCCAAAAGCCTTTGGGGTTCCATGAAATACCTAACTACACCTCACATCAACCCACCTGCCCAGGGACCATGCAGAGAAGTGGAGAGGAGGGAGGAAAACGGCAGCCATACTTAAACTGGCTATGCAGGAGACTGACTAAGACTGTTATTTAAAAAAAAGATTCTGCATTTTTAAACTTTAAATATATTATATGCCTCTCAAATTATAGAACATTCATATAAAGTCCTTTTGTTTATTATTGTCCAGATAATCTAACTTGAAATATGACTCCAAACCTTTTCATCATTCTGCTTTTCACTATCTACCCATGTGGAGAGAAGTACGATAGTGGGCATATTTCCCTTTTCTAAGTGTAGTTTATTTTCTACAGTATTTTCTGTTTTCCAATTGTTACCTTGAAAAGTTATCCTCCAAGAAGCCCAGTACTCTACTAACACAGGTTGTTCCTGTGAAATTCAGAGCTTCAGTGCCGCTTTCCACTAAGTTTCTGTTTTAATTGGCATAGGATGGGAGCATGCCAAGCATGGGTGTGTGCTAGCTGGCTACTGAGAGCCAATTTGTGCTCTTCTGTCCTCAACTTCCTATTCAATAATGTCATGTTGCTGATTCGTAATCAATCATGCTGGGAGCATATGTCCCATGGAAATTCTCAAATACTACAATTGGGGTTTTTTTCTACCCAGGGATGCAGCCTACCAGCACACCACTCAACTTTTTTCCATTTCCTACATAAAATTAATGCAAGCTAGGGCTGAGACCTACTGTAAAGAAAGGAACATGCTCAACACATTAATTTTTCAGAAGTCTTACATGTCTCCAACTATATTCTAGCGGCCTCACTACCTGAGCACCACTAAGATCCAGTATTTTATATCATCAATCTTCTTCTAAAAATCTATATACTGTATAAGTTACTGAAATTTTTAAAGTTAATAGAGAGTTTGCCAAATTTTTATTTAAAAGACTAATCATAGAATTTGAAAGATGTAATGAGTTTAAGAAGTTCAAACCCTTTAAGAGTTAAGAAAAAACTGTAAGTTTAGAGAAACTGAGACTCACTTAGAGCCACTGAACTATACACAAAAGCAGCACCAGGATTATAATCTCTACGTGCTAACTCACCACCTAATTTCTACGTGGGTTAGCAGGATGGCTTGTTAAAAAACAGAAGAGAAAGAAAAAGAATTCCATCCTGACGTCTCAGTTTTGGTCCCAAGGGACCTTTCTGAGTGGTAATAAGGTCTACGACACTAAAAAGAACTTACACTTTCCAATGAAAATGTCAACACACAGCTGGAGGGGAATAATTCAATAGCCCACATATTTGCATATCGCATCATTTGAATACAGCAAATGTTCATTTTGAAGTCATCAGATTCTAGGGCTGGGGATTTAGCTCAGTGGTTAGAGCGCTTGCCTTGCAAACACAAGGCCCTGAGTTTGATCCCCAGCACCCCCCCCAAAAAAAAAAAATAAAAGAGAGAGAAAGATTCCAGCCTCACAGGAGGCTAAATAATTACCACAGATTAGAGTTACTGCTATACTGCTATCACGCTTCCCTAAGTACACAATCTTGCAGACTGATAACAAATAATACATTGCCAGTTGGTCTTTTTAAGTGTAATAAAATGAATATAAAAACACTGTACCCATGCAAGAAGCAACAGATTTCTTTTCACTGTTCCACAATATCCCAGCATCCCCACAATGATAAGGAAACAGCAAACAGCAATCATGACCGGATGAACCACAGGAAAGTAAGTCAAGATGACTGCCTCCTCCACTCTGAAAGACAAAATAACATCATACTGTAAGTAAGATATAATCGAAGTGTTCCCAAGATAAAATGCAAAACTCAACCATTATTAAGTGCTTACAAGCACCATTGTATTTAGGACTTTACAGAAAGGTATCTGATATAATCCTCACCACAATTCTGAGCAGTATATATTACAACCTCCATTCAGAAGAGGACAAGTAATTTGCCTCTTGTGATGTTAAGAGATCAACCCTTGAAATTTAAGAAGAAAATGGCTTTGGGAGGTTTGGCTTTCATTATCTAAGGAAACAAAGGTAAGAGGAAGCTGACCTCGGTTTTCTTAGGGAAAAGGAGCCAGGCTGTTCTTTATACACAAAAATGACATGGCTGAGACACAGTCAGGGGGACAGGCAGCTGGTGTTAGGGCCACATGAACATATTGCCACCTGCTCCCTCAAGGATGGGTGGCAGACCTTGAAGAGAACACTGTGAAATGCAAGTGTTTGCAGCAAGACTGCAGTGGGCAGGAAAAACTGTTCTGAAGATCATGGAGGAGCGTCACCCTGCACACAGCTGAGGAGCGGGGATTTAAAAACCAGGTTCTGAGGAAACCTAAGGAGAGAATTCCATCTTCAGTAACACAGTTTACCTCGTTTCAGCAGTTAAAGTCAGAACATTATTCAGGTAATCCCTCATCCAAGCAGAGACTGCCAACACGCTGATGGACATTAACTGTGGAGAAACACACACACACACAAAAACAGGTGAGCAAGGATAAATGCAACACTCTCTGTATGATTCATAGTTTTTAAAAAATAAAAACTTTGCCACATAATCTTTATAGCTTTTCCTATTACTATTTGCTACCAAATGAAATTTATAATTACTACAATGTATTTCAACTCATTTAGTAATGATACCACAGTCACTAAATAGAATGCCACCAAATAGGATACAGAAAACTAAACTATTAAAAGATGATTTCCGGTTCAGGACAGAAAGCACATAATATAAGGAAACTACTGAACTAAATTATCAATCATCTAAGATAAGCCTAAAACACACTATCATACTTAAAAGTAAGGAAGTGATTAAATACTACTACTGAGCAACTAAATATTGTCAAAAAGGTGTCAAGAGCTGACTTAAAAGGCCTTCTACCGGCTAACATTTAAACAATATCAACATTAAAATAATAATGATATATGCAATGGATTGAAACATATCAAATGTTCTAAAAAATCCATGGATTCAAAATTCTTAAAACTTACTGGCCACCTGTCTAGGATGTTGATACTCAACTCAATATTCAGGCAATTGACAAGAATCCACTATTTATACTTATCCTACTTTTCCTGTACAAGCTAAAGGGAAAACCAAAGACCAAATGAAAGTTTTAATAGAAGAACTTTTGACAACATGTGCAGAAATTACACTACCACACCACCCTTTAACAAATTCTTCTGAAATAATAGAACTCTTGGACAAGTTCCCCAATCACCCATTTTATCAGGTCAGGGATTCTCAATACAGTCTGTACATTGGAATCGCCTAAGATTCAAAAAATTGCTGAGCGAAGGCCCACCCTGGACCAATGCTTGGAGTGGGGCCTGATTGCCAGAAATGTGTGACAGCTCCGTAGATACTATAATGTGCAGGCAGCACTGAGAACCACTCCATCAAGTGAAAAGGTTGATGAGAGTTCTGGCTGGTGATACCAGACCTCACTGATCTTACTTACTTCATAAATAGACTCAGTGTGTCTCCCAACGTGATATAATTCCTAAGAAGTATTTTTTACCAAAAAATCAAACTAGAACCTTACTAAGCCTCCAGCTCCATCAGTTTATGGGCAATACAGGGAATAGATTTAAAACTTGTTAAATGCTATCACAGGAATGCGATCAGTAAAATAGAGAACATGAAATTATTTTACAAGACAAAATATCTGGTTTCTTCAATTTACAAAAAATCAGCAAGTGAAAAAAATGAAAGAAGGAAACAGATTTAAGAGATTTGCCAGTATAATATGTTGACCTGGTCTGAATCCTGATTCAAGCAAAACAATTGCAAAGACGCATTTAGCTGACAATTGGGAAAATTTTAACAATGATTGGATGTCTCAAAATATTAAGAAATGAAAAAAAAATTAAGAAATGATCTTTATTATTTTAAGTATAAAAATGGATTGAGTGTATTTTAGGCTTATTTCTTGAAGGGTTCTTATCATCTAGAGATACATTCTGAAGTAGTTATAAATAAAATACAACGATGCCTGAGGAATGGTGTAATAATCATGGTGCCTTAGGTCAGGTGAAGAGTGGAGGAAGGTATGGTGTCGACACTGGATAACGGGTAAGTAAAGATTAACTATACTCTGCTTTCTAATTTGGTGTATGTTTAAATTGTTCATAACTCAATAATTTTTTTTAAAAACTATGCTATGAATGAGTTTTCATGGGAAGTTTTCCTAAAACCTGCTTGTTAACTCCTAAATTTTGAAGGTCTTTCCTATTTTGACAGAAATCTTTCTGAAATGTCTGTTGCATTTATCTTCTTAAGCACAGTATAGAAAAATTCAACATAACCTGATTTTTGAGCATTTCGAGCATTTGAATGAACATCAATTACCACTATGTCAGAGACTTAACTTTAAATGCTGATACAATGCGCATGTAATTCAGGAATGAGTCTTCCTTGTCACAAACAATGGCCATAAAACAGGCCTTCCAGATAAAGGCTCCAAGGAGAGCTGTGTGCCTGCTTGAACAGTGAAGAGCAGCTATCTGCTTAGAAACCCAGGGAATTAATTCACTTCTGTCATTTGTTTGTAACTATCTCCTCAGCACCTACATCTATCTGCTTTGTACTGGATTAGATTCAGAGATTCACAACAAATACAGCAGACAAGATCTGGCCTTTTTGCAGCCTCTAGGAGGACACAGGCAATAAATACTACACAAAATATTGAAAAACTGCAAAAAAGTACCATGAAGCACAGATAAGTGACCTGATAAGGGTCTCATAGACCCAAGTGGTAGAGCTAGGATTAAAAACCCAAGTTACTGGGTTTTGGAGCTCCAGGCTAAGACCTTGTCTCCCAAGTTCAGAAATGAGCAGTACCTGTTTCACAGAGAGCATGAGGACCAGCCCACACAGTATGCACCTTTCCTTTTAAATAGAGAGCAGTCTTCGGCAGTCTGGCTTGGCTCAGCCTACATGTCTGAACTATATTCTTTGGTAATAAATGAGAGCTCAATGCTTCTTAACTGGTAAATAGAACTGTATTCCAACAGCACTAATTTCCTTTGTAAACCAGTACATTTTATTTTGTGTGTGAAAATACACTGATTCAAAACTGGAATCACAAGTTGTGTAAGACTACAAAAGGATTCAATGGCCTACGACAAGTTTAGGAAGCCGGGGAACATAGTTCAGAGGAGAATTAGGACAGTTACTATTGTCTTCTTTTTACAGATGAAGAACAGATTGCAAACTTAATGAAGCCACTAAGTGGATCAGTCACAGTAGAGTAGCCATGTTTTAGCTTCTGTAAACTTGATGCTTTCACATTTGTTCTACCAGCTGATGCCAGACACACCTTCCAGAGAAAGATAATACGCTTCTCTCACCTTGCCTTGATCTCCTTCCTCCCTCCCTCGCCTCCCACCCTGTCCTTGGTGGAAGCTTTCCTCCAAGGGGGTCTACTTTTCAATTACAAATCAACCAATCCAGAAACCACACCCAAGGACCTCCTTTGTCAGCCTCTCACACTCAGGCCATCATACACATGCCCTAATCATCCCCCGGCCAGGTGTTCAAACAGGCCAGTCCTAAAGCCTCACCTATTCCTTCCCGTGGAAACCACAATAAAAACACTGGCCCACAGTTCCCATCTCTCCTTCTACCTGTGACCAAATGCCCTGCATCCTCTCCTGCCCTCCATAGTGACATGGATCCTTCTCCGGGAATCTGTGAGTACAATGAACTGTCTTTCAATAGCAGTCATCTACTGATCTGTTGACTTAGTATACTTAGTAATAATAAGACCTACTAAGAATAAAACCTACTAGAACACAAAATGTTAGCACGGGAACACAGGGCCACTGATTAAATTCAAGATTGTGTGTTTCTCTACTTGGCTCAACTTGGGTCTTTAAACACCTTATATAAGACACGTGGAAGAGGGTAGCTTATTAAATGTTCTTTTGCTTCGTTATCTTGAATTATTTTGCGGATATATTTAACTCTCTACTTTCTTTATCACTATTCAAAGTAATGACTGTCGTTGGTACCTCCATCCTTGAATTTCTTACAGGCTATTTAGTTCATTTTCAATGTCATAGCTACGAGCCAGCTGCCAATAAGTTATCTGATTCTTCATCGTGTATAATCTGTTAACAGTGGTCATCATTATACACAGTTCTTCCATTTATAACCAAAAAATGTGTATGTCTTTGAATAAGATATTTTTTGTATGGTAGGATAATTAAATAAGCGTCTACGACAGGGATGAGTCCTCCTTGATACCAACAGTGGCCATGAAACATGCTTTCTACATAAAGCCTTCCAAGAGAGCCCTGTGCCCGCTTGAACAGTGAAGAATGGCTATCTGCTTGGAAAACCAGCTAGCTGCATAGTTCCCTTAGAATTCAGAGATGCACAATGAATAGAAGAAACAAGATCTTGGCCTTTTTGCAGCCTCTTGGAGGCAATAGGCAATAAATACATACACAAAACAATGAAAAACTGAAGTTTGAAATTATTCTTCCATTCAAAAAATACACATTGATCTCCTACTCTTTGTGCCACGTAAGGAATGAGAAACAGAGATTCTCTATGGTGCAACCGACTAAGTAAAGAAGACATACACTAAAGAACTTATTAGGATATAAATACATAACTGCAAACTGGACTAAGTGCTGGGAAGAAATAGCGCAAGTTGCTCTAAGAACTCCTTTGGGAGTGTCTGGTCTATTTTACAGTGTCAAAGGGACTTCTCTCAGACAGTTAAGATCTGAGGAATATCATCAAGTTAATTAGGAGGAGAGGGGTGGTAAAGAACCTTTCAGTCAGAAAAAAGAGCAAAGGTCCGAGGGTAGAAGGCAGCATGACATATTCAAAGGAAACCGGTACATGGTAAGAATCAGGGTCAGATCAGAGTCTTAGAAGCCACTTTAACATGTGCCGGTCTTGACCATACGACAATGGGAAGTCACTGAACTTTGAATTCCAGTCAGGAATCTCAACTCTACTCCTTTTCATCTCTGTGGCTTTGGGTATGCCACTTAATTCTTCCTTAGCTTCAGTTTTTCATAAAATGTTATTTAAAAAATTCTACTTCACAGAAGATTCACATGATTATTAAAAAGAGTAGGACCCATATATATTAACTATTTATCACAAGTTGCTCTTGACCTAAGAGTTCTCTTTCAATTTTTCCCAGTCAATTTAAAAGACTAGACTACACACACTTAAATCAGTTCAGAAATCTTCAGATATCTGAAGGTCTACCAAACCTGAGATAGAGAGCTGTCGGACACCCATGGCCAGTGTCAATTCCAACTTCTTTAAAACTGCACTCATCTCCATTCCTCTCAAGGCCGTGTTTCCCCCCCACCATGTTTTCCATACCAGTAAACGGCTATAAACGACCCTTCAATCATGTCAACTGGCAACTTGGCGGGCAGCCTGAACCTCTCCCTCTTCCTTGGCCTGACATCTAATTAGTCTCAAGTTCTTCAGATGGTTCCTGTGAGGCGTCTGGCTAATTCCTCCCCCTTTCCTGCTGCTCTGGCCAGTTCAGGGCCTCGTCCTTTCTCACCAGGAGATTACAATCTCCTCCATAATAGAGCTTTCCAGTTCACAGATCCTACCTGGAATTCACCTTTCAATTACCTCGGCAGACGGAAGCTCCAGGGCTCCAGCTTGTAGCTATCCTTCCCAACTGTGGTTTCCTCTTCCCCCAAATCCCTTCTAGAGAACAAAGTCTGAACTCTTGAGCTGAGCCGGTCACACAAGGTCCACTCAGACACCCTTTAACCTATCTCTCAACCTGGTTTCCTGCCAGCTTCTTCCCACACTTGGACAATGACAAAACTGTCTGCGAAAGGCCTGACACACACTTCCCAGCTCTTCTGTTTCCCTCGTGCCTTTCCTTCTGCCACAGTGACACGTGACCCAGCCTTTGCAGCACCCGAGTGCTGCAACTCCACTTCTTCCTAAGGCCGGCTGGGACATCAGCCAGGGTGGGAAGACTGTGTCAGGACTCCCTCCCTGCTAACTACGGACTTTTCCTCCCTCTCAAAGTTCTCGGTACAGACTTGTAGAGCAACGATCCTTCCTGTCATTTCCCCTGTTTTTACCTGCCCACCGCACCCCTCAGGAGAAAGGCACACACCACTGTCCAGCTTCCCACAACATAGCAGAGCACTCAGTACTGGGGTCTAACACATGTTAGGTGAATAGATGAGAACATAACTGAATTACAGGGAAATGGTTTTAACTTGCTAAATACGCTAACTCTCAGAGATCTTTAACAAAATCAGGAGATGCTTTAACAAGAACAAAACTTTCTATCACTGGAAGTTTTCGAGTAGAGAGATGTTTGCCGAATGGCAACATAAAGATTTAAAACTCGTAACAGAGGCTGGTTCAGGTGTCTTGGAAAGTTCTTTGTACTATAAACTTTTCATTCCCCTACATTCCACTAGTTTCCCCCAGGTACAAGAGTGTACCCAAATGTAGCTGTAAACAGAACATTAGTCAAAATAAATAATATCGACACAAAGCAACAGAGTAAGCAGCTTTTTCTTTAGGCATGACTTCCAGCCCCATTAAATGTCTGAAACAGTTTCATCTTCAATGACTGATTTTACTCAGGGGAGCTGAAAAAATGATAATAAAGGAACAAATACAGTACATCCGTCTAGCAAGAAACTAAACTGAGACTGATTCATCTCAATAACAAATCCGATGTTATTTAATCAAAAGCGTGATTTATGTAAGCAACTCAGAAGTCTCACTAACAATGGTATTTTGTGCTAATTTTCCAAGTTAGTTCTTTCCTTTTTAAAATTTGTATTTTTCCTTGTAATTAATGTGTAATAGTAATAATTACACATATTTATGGGCTTCACTGTGGAATTTCAACACATGTACTCAGTGTGTGCTGATCAAATCAGGGAAGTAATTCTTCGGCTGTCATCCCTGATGCCTAAATTGTTAGGAGAATTGTGTTTATCACATGTAATTAGCCTTACAACTCCCTAACATTTTCTCAAGTAATGCAGTGCATTATTTGAAGTTCAAGGAAATATTTACAAAATAACACCAACATTACTTTAGGAAAATTTATTTAATATATTACATCGCAGGATATTTGTCACATCCTATCTTGCAAAATGCTTAGAAAATGCTAGTTCTCAAAAATACTTAGAAATTTGAAATTTTCTTTGTTGGGGATATAATCTGGTCTCGCTAGAATCTAATTACAGAAAAACAAGTCTTAGATCAAATTATTTTCTGTATCAGAAGGGTATGTGTACCCATATTCTCTAAATATTATTATGAAATATATACCTATAGTTCTCCCAAAATGGGTCAAGCATGGGAACATGAAATAGATGTGTTGCTATATGGTATATATTGCTTAGCAGCACACAAATAGTCAAGGATTTATTTTAAATTTCAATAAATAACATTTTTGAAGAAGGAAAGCTCCTACTCTGATTGCTGTGTTTTCAAAATGAGTGAATAGCAAGTCAAACAAGTTTTAAATCCTTCAGCTGTCTGCGTATAACACATTCAGTCTCCCATAAGATAAGTGACAAAAAGAGTTTCTCCTCAAGGATGACAGATGTCTATAACCACTTACCTTCCCTTTATGTCAAATCTGTTAGCAAGGAGGAGCATGTCAAAGAGATCCGGATCTTAGTTACATTTTTCCCTCTACAGAGAGAGAATGAACTAAAGATTCAAACTTGCAGAACCTCTATTCACTCATCTTGAAAACACAGCAATCCGTGTAGGAGCTTTCCTTCTTCAAAAATGTTATTTATTGAAATGTAAAATAAATCCTTGATTATTTGTGTGTTGCTGAGCAATGTAAATACCATATAGCAACACATCTATTTCATGTTCCCGTGCTTGTTCCTTTTTGCCTTTGGGGTACTTTGAGCTTTCCCCACTTTCCCCCTAACAGGGGACATTGAAAGAAAAGAGAGCAGGTAACACTGTCAGTGCTATGAAAGAAAAGGTGATGTTAATGATGGCTGAGATAAGGGGCTGCGACCACTTGCGTGCATCACTTAAGTGTGAAAGTATATTAATTAGAGTTGACTTAATAAAGCACCCTGAACTCAATTTGCATGATAATTTTTAAAAATCATGAGCTCTCCCTGTGTGCAGCGTGACTACCCATCCTGCTCTGGCCAGGAGGGACTCACTTTAAGCCCCGGGTGTTCTGGCATATTAGTAAAGACATCCCCTTCGCTTCACTCTCGCAATCATCCCAGATTTCATGATAAAGTTTATGGCCAGAGGCCAAAGGACAAAATGCCTCATTCTACACAATTTCTGTGCAGTCAGCTGCAGGCAACTCTACTGCCCCAACATCACAGCTTCTGATTACGGAGAATGGAGTGAGAAGAGCACAGGCCCCCTGGCCACGTCGCTGATAAAGGCAGGACGGCTCCCAAGTAGCTGCCACAGACCTACCCTCCAAATGCATTCCTCAAGAAGCACACGGATGCTGCAGCAGCTCAAGTCTTTGTTTAGCTGAAAATATATATATATATATAAACCTTTGCCCTGCAAGTAAAGGAATTTTTCATGGTTAAAGTTTGTTTTAAGAGCACAAATATTTATTATAGGGATCTCCACTATTCCTTAAAAAGAGTCAAAAAAAAATGTGAATGCAATTTATAGTATAAAGCTGGGGCATAAATTTAAAAATGGTATTTTAGTAGGACTACATAAATGATCTTTGGGTGAAAACTTGCACTTGCCAACAATCTAACTCTTCAACATCTGCAGGGGACAAGTTACTGACAGGCAGAGAAAAAAATAGCAAAACGTTGCATCTGTGCCGTCTAACTCACACACGAGCTTGATGTCCAAAGCATGAGCTAGATTTCTACTTTGTCAGGCTTTATTTATTTTTTCCTGCCCCTAGGCTTTATAAGTTTCTTTTAATATTTAATCAAGGTACTGCTTCTCTCTATTAGTACTAACTTTAATAATGAAAAGTAAAAAAAAAAAATCAGTTGTTACATGGTAGTGAGAAATGGGAAGTAAACAGTGCAGACAGGCATCAAACTTTCAGAAAATTTTAAACAAACACATGCTGGATGAATGTAAGTTTCTGAAATTTTCAAAAATTCGCTCCATTACAGACAAAATGTGAATCATGGTGGCAAAAGATCTCCTGGAAAGCAAGTGTGGTAGCACAGGCTTGTAATGCCAGCACTCAGGAGGCTGAGGCAGGAAGATCACTGTGAGTTCAAGGCCAGCCTGGACCACACATAGTGAGATCTTGTCTCAAAAAAAAAAAAAAATTTTTTTTTAAAGCATGTGCATGAGTGTATACGCCTGCTGCCAAGCACAACTGTACCAAGGTCATCCTTCATCATGACATGGCAGAGACGCTCAACAGATGGCAAATGGAGGTGGTGCATCCACAATGCAAAGATTGCAGAACACCTGTGGTCCTGAATGTGCTCTGGATCGAGCCCTCTTAAACACATCAATGCCTTCCACTTAAAAAAATACTCGAGATATACCATTTTTGCTTAAAAAGAAAAATAAAACATTCAATTTCATTTTCAACTCCCAGAAAGCAAAGCAAAATTGGATGAATTCTCAGAATTTTCCTGATTAAGATTTATTCTTCTTTTCTCTAAAATCCCAGTGGGGTAGAGAAAGGAAACGGGTGCCAATAGCATAGAAACAGACAGGAATACGTTTATTAAGCTGCACAGTGGAGAGTAAAATGTGCCTGCTTTTGACCCCATGGGTGAAAAGGGCAACTTTGTCAATCTTGCACACTAGAGAGAAAGAAATTCTCTGTCCGTAATAAAGATTGAAGCCTGGTTGAAGAAGCAGGGTTCATATGCCACCTTGGTTTGTTCTACTTTCAATCCCAATGAGAATTAAAAGCAGACACTAAAGTCTTGCTCCTCTTTTATTCGGGCGCGGGCAGCTCAGACCAGAAGCATCAGCACTGCAGAGGAGCTGGTCTGAAAGGCTGAGGGCTGGAGATGCACCTCGGGGCACCGCAGTTGCCTCGCTTGCCTGGCATGTCAGGTTCTGGGTTCAATCTCTGACACTGAAAAAAAATGCTGACTCTTGTACCAGACGGTGACACATTAAATCCCAACCTGCATTTCAGCCGGGTGTGCAGGTGAATTGCAGGCACACTGACTGAGAAGCTCCTCTGGAGGACTTGGAATGAGCAGGTGGACAGCTAATCCCTCCTACTAAAGATGTTTATGTGGCTTCTCCAAATATACTCCCCACTGTTCCTAGCAATATAACTTCTACTACTCTTGGATCAGAAACAAAACTGGACTTTGAATTCCTCTTCTGCTACTTATAAGCAAGTTACTCGACTTCTCTAAGTACCAGTTTCTTTAAAGAAAGGGAAATAAGAAAGAAAACTATTTTACAGGGCTGTTACGAGAATTAGATGAGAAAGAAATGTAAGGATGCTCAGGACCATGCCCAGCAGAAGGCTTAAAATTGCTTCTTACTCAGTAATAGAAATCTGAAAACATTCTCAAACCTTTGAAAAACAGTGCCAGACTTCCCAAAGTTAGTATGACTATTCATACAACTCCGATAAAAACTCTAGTAGATACCTGTAATTGGAAAAAATAATCCTAGAGTCCATATGAGAAAAGGAACCTTATCCAAGACAAGAAGTATTGGTGGTATAAAATGTAAAAGAACATATACAATCCTATAGAAAAATTATATTAAAAAAGAACATATAAAAAGATAACTATTGTATAGCAGAGCAAATAACATAAATGAAACCAACAACCAGTAGCACAAACCTAACGGATAACTACGAAATAGTCAATGAATATGAAATATGTGCTCACTGGTAGTGGAGGAGGTACAAAATAAAGTAACAGTGAGATCACACTTTAAACTTTCCATATTGGCAAAAATTAAAATGTACCATCACACCAAAAACATGGCAACAAATATTTTTGTACACATAATGGTGTGTTTTTGTGCTTTTATTACTAAAGGTTAGGTTTTCAGGACAAGGTCGCTAGATCAAAGGAACTGTAATAGCAGTGCTGATTATAACAATAATAACTACTACCATTACTAGCACAAAGGTAGCAGCAACTTATCCCCTGGTAATCTACTTCAGCGTTATCAATATTATAGGATAAAAAACTGCACAGAATATTACTACATGGATAGCACTATGTGCCACGGTGCTAAGTGCTTTAGTTACCTAACTTTAATTGTTACGACAGCTCTAAAAAACAGGGAATTCTACCTATTTTAAAGACTTAGGAAACAGACACTGAATATGCCTGGCAAACACAATAATAATTGTTTGTTAATTGTTTTTATGTTAGTTATATATCTTAGCGATTATTGTTTCACTTTTGTCGTTACTGCTGTTGTCTTTACATCTTTTGACATGGCAATTCCACTCCCCACTCCTAAGACTAACTCAATTGAGGAAACAATTTAACGGAAACAAAAATCGCGAACATATATGAATGAGAATGGGTATGTGTGAACAAATATGAGTAAATTTAACTGTGCATGAAATTAATTAAAATATATAGAGAGTGTATTGCTGGCAAACTAAGATTACTCTGTTGGAGAGGTGATATTGGAAGAAGAGGAGGGCTGGGGAAAGAGGGAAGCGATCCAAATAAATCAACAATTAGAACACACATATGCAAAGTTGGAAAGTTGAAGTGCAGGACAGCAATAAAAAAATAACATTTTTCCTTTCTCTGGGGACACAAGAGCCCTGGAGCAATTTAAGGAAGAGGTGGTTTTGAAAATTTTCATTTTTCAGAAGAGTAATACTTTCATTAAATGATTTGGAGGTTTTTCCCTTGGCACAATACAATTGTTAAGAAGTTTCCTAAAGCTTCAATTTTTATTGAAGAACAAAATATCTTAGTAATGTCAAGGTTCAAAATGGAACGAGGCTACGTATTAGAGTCACTATCTAACTGCAAGAAAGTTGAGTTCTGTTCCTGGCACCGCCCCCATTAGAATATTTGACCTTTGGCAAATCATTTAACTTGCTCTTAATTTCCTCATTCACAAAGAAAGGAAGTTCAACCAGGCCATCTTTAAAGTTCCTTTGAGTGATAGGATGTGATGATTCTATAATTTAAAAAAATCATGTGGACAAGTGAAAAACTAGCAAGTAGGAGCAAAAATTATATATTTTAAAAGACACTGAGTTCGAAATCTCAATAAGCAGTAATTTGAAAACTACAAAAAGATCACTTAATTTCCAATTGGTGAATCTGACTATTCAATGGTTTAATTTTCATGTTGCGAAAAAATTTTAGGTATCTCTCAGATTATTCACAGAACTGAGACTTAGTTTGCCACCTTAAAATGACAACATCCATAAGAAGCAGTTTACCCAAAATGTCATCCTCTAAGGATCATGTGTAAAGGCCTTCTGAAAAAAGGCCAGTCAATGCCAGTCAGCCAGTCAAATAAAGTAACTGTACATTATAAATTTTAGCAGGAAATTCTGAATATAAATTATTGACTAAACATTTTTTAAAACGGCAAAAAAAACCTCCTTAAGCATGATAGCCTTCTGAAACGCATTTCAAAGTTCTCTATTTTTCTAAGCTTTATAAATGATACTGTGATTGTTAATAACACTTTATGAAAATTTTACATGAGTGTAAAGCACAAAAAGTCACTAACTCATAGGGCATAAAAATTTCCATGACCTTGTTAAATTTTATATATTTTGTTTTCTTAGATAGTTATAAGATTTTCCAAAAGCATACACAAAATTCCTAAAATTTTGCCAATTCAGAAATACTTACATGGAAACCACCTTTTAGACTGTATGGAATGCCCTAAAAGAATCTAACCAGTCTTTTGATAGGTTATCTAGGTATGAATTGCTACAGAAACGTATTAAGATTCCTTGCCCCAATCCATTTTTATAGGCTAGGGTGACATAAGGAAAAAATTTAAGGTCTTGCACAGTTATCTAAAATACCTACAAACAAGCGGTTCCCTAAGTAGTATGTCACAATTTTCTTAACTACCAAGGCAAGCACGTGCATTTATTTATATCCCTAGATTAACTCCAGGTCTAATTTTACTGACACTAGTATCTAGAAGCGGATTTCTTTTTTCTAATTACAAATGGAACTCAAGCTAGATCAAAGGCATTTTAAGGAGGTCAAATTTTACATCTCTGACAAACAGAGGGTGTGAGTCCACGATTAATTAAGGCTGAGGCATGCCCTTCGGGCGCATTATCTGGTGGCTGCAGAAAACCGGGTCCAGCCGTCCCCACCTGTTGGGGCAGTAGAACTGTTTGACTTACCCAAAAGAGCAGATTGAGGGCGTAGAGCAAGCAACGCAAACACTTCACGGAATCCTCTCTGGCCATTGTGAGCCTCAGGAGGGAGAAGCCCCATCCTTTCACCACATCCTACAGCCGCTGGCAAAGCAGCTGCGATCTGCAGGGCACAGGGGAGAAAGGCCCGTCTCAGCCCGCGCTCCCCACGACCGGCCAGCTCGTCCCTCCTCCGCCCCGAAGGTCCCAAAGCCTAGTTCATTCGAGACATCGCTTCATCGGAAGGCATTTGTTAAAGTCATAATAGAAACTAAACTCCCAAAAGTTCCAAAGTGGCTTCAGATAACACCTGCTGGGAAGAGAAAAGAGCGACTCTAGGGATGAATGAAAGAGCACAGTAAACGCGTTCCCGGGGGACGCGCGGCCAGGGCCCCCTGAGCGCCCTCGCCCCTCGCCTCTCCCGGGGCCGCTCCGCTCGCACCGTCCTAAAGGTCAGAAGCCAGCCCGGCCCGGAGCCGCCCCCGGCGCCGCCGGCGAGCCCGAGGGCGCGGGGCCCCTCTCCTCGGGACGGTTCCCGAGCCCCGACCCCGCGCTCCCCAACCCGGTCCGCAGCCGGCGTCCCGTCCGGCAACTGGGGTGTCTCCGGAGAACGTGAGCAATGATATTTTCCGACCCACCGTGATGGATTAGCCCGGGCGGGGGTGAGGCGGGGGCGTCGGGGAATTAGGGCCGGTGCAGCTGTGCAGACGCCAGGTTGGTGCCTCACACCGCCACCGCCACTCCCCCCCACCCCCGCCGGGCCTGGACGCGGCGGCAACCCGGCGCCCCGAGCAGCCGCCCGCGCAGCACAAAGCCGGCGCGGTCCCCGGCCCCGCCACCGCGGCCGCGCGCCCCCGGCAGGGCGCTGGGGGAAACGCGGGCGGCCGGGCTCCGCCGCCAGCCCGGAGCGAGCAGCTCAGCGCCGGGGCAGCGCGGCGGGCCGGCGGGACAGCGGGCAGGAGGACGCGAGGCGCGCGGCCACTCACCGTCAGCGCTCGGCTCGGCGCCCCGCTCCCTACGGGGTACACTCGGGAACGCACGGCTGGGACTCATCGGGGCGCGCACGCTGCTCCCGGAGAGGCGCGGGGCTGCATTGGCTCCAGCTGTAGACGCTTCCTTCTCTTCCTCTCCCCCGCCCGCCCCCCCCGCCGCCGTCGCCGCCTCCTGGGAAAAAGAAAAAGAAGAAAAAAAAACAAGAGTCCTGGGCAGCAGTTGCTGGAAAGTCTCCGCTAAGCCACCTCCCAGCGCCGCTGTCCCTCCCAAGTCCTCGCCAAGTCCCGGACGAGGCAGCAGTGGCCGCCAGGGCCAGCTGCACAAACTCTCAGCGCATGCTCGGCCGCTGGCTGCCGGGTTGGGTCCTAGTGGGTGTTTCTTGTCCCCTCACCCCAAAGGGACCCCTTGCCTGTGCAAGACAAGGTCCAGAAAGCGATAAAACCTACCAACTTTGGAGAATTCTGCGCACTAAACTCCTTGAAAATGGTGGTGTCAGAGGAATGGAGGCTGGGTAATAAGCATAGGGAAACAGGCTTTTATTATATGAAAATATTTGTGTTTGAGAAGGGGGGTAAGTGGGTGGCCCAACCCAATTCCTGCAATGAGAAACTAGTTTTCACAACCCTTATAGAGCCACCTCCTGTGATTTGTCATTAACAGGGTGCCCTGTGATCTTTTTTATTGATTTGTTGCTGTCCCTGATGGGGAAGGAAAAAAAAGTTCTTTCCCACTTACATATCGCACTAATAGTACTTACACAAACAGAGTAAACCTGTCCAGTCCGACATCCAGAATAAGAAGAAAGTTTATTCTTAAATCTTTCACAAGAAATTCAGCGCTTCCAAAAATTTCTCACGATTGTTTTAACTGGTGATTTATCTTGAACTGTGTACATACAAGGGGGTCTTTGGAAAACTGCATTTTTTTCAAAAATAGAAATTCAACAAGTGTCAAAGAAACAATAGGTGACTATCTTTCCAAACAGATTTCTCTTTTAGAAGTCAGAAATTTCACACTTACACATGAAAATCACTGGATTGTATTCTCCACATAAACTTGATGCCGTCACAATACATCACAATAGCATGGATTTCTATAATTATTTTGTGCATATTGTGTGGCAAAGAAAACTTTACCGACAGATATAAATTGGCTGAAATACAAGCAACACTGAGAAAACCTGATTACTGGAGTCCTCCTTACTTTTTTGCGGGGGGAGAAAAAAAGGATATTATATAGTTCTATGTTCATCATTACCTGATGTATGACCTGTAGTGGCAGTTGCTGTATGACCAAAGTGACAGTGAGATACAGTCTCGTTCGTGTAAAACTAGAGTGAAGACCAACAGACAACATGGGAGTCGAGGGTTAGGCTAGGGACATACTCTAAGCAATTACCAAGTAGTGTGGAAGACAGCAAGGCCAAAAGAGCATAAAGAAATACTGCCACCTGCAAAACACCAAGAAATATATCCAGTCGCCATCAGGTAACTGTGGTAACAGTACGGCTTGAGTAATGGAGAAAAACAAAGAAACATTTTTCTCCTACTGGTTTGTGCTCACATTGGGGTGTAGGCCTGCTTTAAGTGGTTGACTAAGCAACCCACCATGTGACAGTGGTGTTGCACACTGCATGGATATGACTGCTGCCATTAAGACAGAAAGAGAGTGCCGGTAATTCCCACATCTCAGAATGGAGACCCTCTTCTATCTCTGCAAATTGGTTAAGTGCCTTTTCCTTAATCTGTAAACCTTTTTGGGTCAGGTGTCCCAGAACAAAGAAACTTTACAGCAAGTGATTTAGAAGTGTATTTGCCTCTCTCTTCCTCATGTGTAAGGAATATGGAACCAAGAAAAGTTAAAGCTGTTGCTTAACATTACATCTTCAATCAAATCAGAGTCCATACAACAATCTGGAATCAATAGACTTTTCAGTGGTTCTCAGAATTACTGTGTATTAGAGTTCGGAGAGCTTTGAAAAAAACGGTAGTGCTCTGGCAAGCCCTATAGCACATAAACTAGAATTTTTGCAGATGTGGCCAGCACACAGCGTTTTCAAACTCCCAAGGTAATTCCAGTCTGCAGCAGTTTGAAAATCCACTACAACTAGGACTTCGTAGATGCATGAACATTAGCTAAAGAGTCTCTTCAGGTTTAGCTGGCTCAAATCCTTCACCTGTGAGTGATGAGTTGGAATCCCTTTCTCCACTTTGCAAGTTAGGAAGAAAACAGAGCTGTAGTTACTGCTGTACTATTCTTGACAATAATCATCTATTTGCAGATCAAAGTCTAAATAGAAATGACCCCCCCCACATTTGCAGCATTGTGATATGGGTCAGTTTTGATGGCTTAATCTTGCCAGTACCTCCCTTTCTCTTCTATCGCTCCACCCTGACTCTGCCCTTTGCACTCCCAGTCCGAAGGAGCCTCTCTCCCCTGTGATAGCCCGTCAACTACTTCAGGGCAGCTGCGGTTCCCTCCATCTTCAATTCTTCCCTTCTCCAGGATCATAAAACTTGACATCACAGCTGTCCTTCTGTGGGCTCTATATTTTTCTCTGTGAGAACTGCTTTTTGGGCACAGAAAAAGGGTAGAAAGTTCACAAGATTGGCCTCCTAACACTTTGAACGTGGTACAAAGCTTTAGGAAGACTGTCTAATCTGCTCATTGTCCGCCAGGCAGGAAACCATCCTAAGGCAATATGTGCTTCACCATCTGGGTGTGAGGCACTTACTGCATCTCCTGCTGAGGAGACTAAGAATAAGATAAATCCCTGCCACCTGAGAAAAGGCACAACAGTTCTTCTCTGTTTATCTAATGATAATAAGACAAATAACAATAGAATAAGCAGTTAGTGCAATCTCTTTGGCGTTGGTAGTAAAACTCGTCTATGCAGTAAGGTAATTATGCACGCTCCCCACTCCACGGGTCACCTCGTTTGTACATGGTTTATTGCACTCGTTCTGCCTACTTTATGAGAAGAAAGAATTTGACTACATCAATGAATTTCTGTTGATTAGCAAAAAACCCCACGTAAATACACCTTAATTCTTTACAATCATTACACAGGAAAGAGAACTAATACATTTCGAACAAGTTCTGTGTGCCTAATGTGACAGCTACTTCTTGCCATGAAACTTATTAATTCCTCATAGTCATGTAGTGAAATACTGAGACTCAGTTGATTTCTCCAAGCCCACACAAGTAGTAAGGAAGGAAGTTCTGTTTCTAACCAAGATCTGTTTAGCTGTTTGCACTGTTAATCTGTATTACAGCTAAATTTCAAATCTGGATGGCGATTCATTGACACACTTCAAGAAGAAAAACATTCTGGCCATGTTTATTGGTTCTCAGGAGTAGGAAGTTGGATTTTAAATACATATACTCAGCCGGTTGTGACAGCATGTGCTTATAATCCCAATAATCTGGGAGGGTGAGGCAGGAGGATCACAAGTTGAGCCCAGTCTAAGCGATTTAACAGTGAGAAAATTCTTCCATTACTGAATTAAGTAGATTTCATTTTATTGTAAGTTTAGAGTTGCCAGATGAAATACAAGACTTTTAGCTAGTTTTAAATTTCAAATGAGCAACAAACAATTTTTGGTATATCGTGTTCGTAATATTGCATAGGATAAATATCACATTAGATGTTCATATACCAAAAGATTTTTCAATGTCTATCTGAAATTCAAATTTAACTGCACAACCTATATTTTCATGTGATAAATCTTACCATCCTATGCAAACTAGAAAACTCTATTCAAAACACCACAGTACCAGATATAAACATATTATTACTTCATGTAAGTCCAGAAATTGCAATTTACCACTCAGTAATGACATGAAGGAATCAGTTCTTTTCTCTCCTTGTTCTTCTGATATACATATTGTGTCATCCTATTGCCTTCAGTTATCTTCTCTCATGGCACAAAATGGTTGTGCAAATCCAGACATCACATTCACCATTTCTAGAGGATGAAAAAAGTATTTCCTCCTGAAATAGGAATAGTGTGTGGCTAAGGCTGGCTGGCAAGGGAACGTGACCTGGGGGAATGGCCTGCACCTGACGTTAGCTTGAGGCGTGATTTTCAAGCACGAGCCCTCACCTGGACTGCAGGAAGTTCTCGTGAGTTTCCACGAGAACGCCTTTTGATAAATAGTAGAAACACCTGAAGCAAGTGCGCCTTCTTTTCTACAGCAAGGGGCCTTCTCTACCGGGCCACCAGGAAGGAGCTCTTCCTTTTCTCCCCCATGGAAGATGGTGACTGCAAACCCAGCACGGCTGCTATCATGCCTTCCTGGTGGTAACCCCTACCGTGCCTTTTAGGCCTAGTGCTCATTTTACTGTTTCTGTCGTTATGCTCAATTTTATTGCTATGCATAATTTTCCTTTTTTTCTTTTTGCTGTATTTTTAAATAAAACTTTGGAACTACTTTTTGTCCCCCTCATTCAATTCTTTGCTTGAGGAGGGAAAGAACCCAGCAATATCGGAACCCATCTGATAACACTCCCATGGGTCTCTCCTAGAACCAAAGGAACCTTCCCCAGGAGTTTTTAGCAGGTTACCTGATTGATTCAATTGGCTAGAACCCTATTACATACTCATGTCTGAATCAATTATTGGCAAGAAGTATAACACTACCATGATTGGTTTTAAATCAATTGCTATATTCCCTACACCTGGAGCAGGTTTTCTCTGCGGCTTGAAGATTGGGACACTTTTCACCAGGACCATTGGTACAACTAATCCAATCCTAATCAGTAAATATCTATCAAATGTTTGCTATAAACTCAGAAGTACGATAGGACATAATCAAATGTTTTAGCATTATTTGGCTTTCAATTTATAACTTCATTAGCATATTTTCTCTTTAGAAAGCAAAACTTAGGAACCCCTTCCTTTTGTGAAAAGTCTTAAGTTACAGTTCTTTGAAACAAAATATAAAGGAAAGGAAAGAATACAGGTCTGTTTACAAACAGCTGCTAAATCCTACTTTTCTCAGAAAGGTCCCCCAGGAATTGTTCCATTATACTCCTCCAGCAGCTTGGTGTCAGGTCCACACAGCACAGCACCTAGAGAAAGATAAACAAATAGTAACCATGAATATTAGACATTTATACTCATCTGTTGTCCCTTCAATTCTCCGGCTGTGTTTTTAAACCTTCAGATTACCCCAACATTGCACTAATTGAAACACATACTTATTTACAGTATGTAAAATCTTAATTTTTGAAACAATTTTTTAGCTAATCCAAAACTCACAAATATTTTCATCCTACCACATAAAACTAACTGTGTTGTGTAACAAAGTCAGTTGTGGCTTTGTGATTAGGATTTATTCTTTACAGAGTTTTGTAACTGACACTTGGGCTTTCTAGTCCTGTTTTTATTTGTGTGTGTTTGTGTTTGTGTGTGTGTGTGTCTGTGTGTTATCCATAACCATGTATGGCAAACTAGAGATGTAGTGGATTTCAATTTCACCTTTCATAGGAGGGACGCATAAATTATTGATGAATAAGAAAAAATAAATAACTTGCAGATAACTCTTAGTTTTAATAGCTTATAAACATTTCCATTATTAGAACATATTTCTTAGCTTTATCAGTAATATTACTCACTGTAACTGACGGAAGACTTAGGATGTCATAGGATTAATTTAGAATACTTATACATATTTTCCAAAATGACTGGTAGGAAATAAATTATATAATTTTGGTGAGAGTTCCCTATTGGTGGTGTTTTGTGAGTCACTCTTACCTTAGTGCTGGGTCGCAGAAAGGAATCTTTCCAAGTCTGCTAATGTGGAGATGAACTGGATGCCACATCAGGGAAGGTGGCCTAAAAAGTGGCATCAGTCTGCTTGTGCTGGAAACCTCACCATATGTTGACTTAATTAACTAGATCCCAACAGCTATTCCTCAGATCAGACATAAAACCTGAGAATATAGCAGGAAGACGTATGTTGCTTAAGTCTATTCTCTTTCTCTATGTTTTCTTCCTTTTACCATCACCAGCACATACACAAAGGACATTATAAACCAGCTACCATTTTCCCCACTCTCCACAACCTTTACTTTCTCAGGCCAATCTGCCCAACGATCCCGCATGAACTCATCACATTTTCTACACATTCAAGCTTTCACAGACGTGCCTTATGCCGTCATGGCAGCAGGCGTGGATGGCCAGAACCTAAAAACTAGACCAATCAATTAGAGTGTGACTGGAACTCCAGTGAGGCCTCATCAAAAGGCAATGTAAACTCAGGCAGCCAAGCAGAACCAAGTATGAAGGGAATGTGTTGGCAAGGACTAGGTGGAAATCTCGGCAGGAAGACAGATGGTAGCGTCAAAGAGGCCCAGCAAATGGCAACGGGCAGGTGCCCTGGCACACGGACAGAACTCAGCAAAGGAGCTGGAGAGCAAAAGAACATGGAAAGTATCACACAAGCAAGGAAAGATCCCCTCCACGTCAAAGTGATTTAGCCACTCTCTGCCAAGGCCCCGTTGGCAGGGCTAATCTGGGGAGCTGAACTCAGGCCCCTAGAAAAGCAAGATTCAAAACAAAAAAATACGGTCCCAGAGAAATTCTTCTAGACCCTAATTTTAAGAATCACGGTGTTCAGATTAGAAAAGTTGGTGGAGTCCAGACGGAGGAAGATTTTAAATCTCAGACTGAGGAGTATGAACTATATTCAGAGCCGAGGACAGCAACCAAATCATTTTGATATGAGCAAACACACACACACACACACACACACACACACACACTTCAGGAGTTTGAAGTCGTCTAAGTTAGGCTGGAATTTGAATGAGGGCTTACTACTTGGTAGTCATGCAATGAAGAGCACCTGATATGGGTCTCCGTGTGCTTCAGTTTCCTTATCTGTTCACCTGCCTCCTAAAGTGGTCATGAGTATTATGTAATGTGTGAGTGGTCTAAATTTAACTGGGGTCACATTGTCCTTTGAGGTTTAAATAGAATAGGCTGAGCCTCTTTCCCACAAGCAGTGGGTAAAAATGTTTTCCCCTTGCAGTTCCACTAGAGATTCTGGAATGAGAAAAAGAGGAGGAAGTACTTCTAGGGCTCCGAGTCAGTTCATGGGTCGTCTCGGCAGTCCATATAGGCTAGCCTTTTTTCTGAAGGGCAACAAACCACAGGAAAAGATTCCTTCCTTCAAAACATAGCCAGCACAAGCCTATGTTTGCAGCTGACTTTGACTAAAGTCTCAAATATTCTGAATGGCTTTCTTTAGCAGTGTCACAAATAACTCAAACCGATACTGGAAAACCTCTGATTATTCTGGTCCTACTTACTTCTCCCCAAACACCTTTCCCTGTAGTTCTCATGTTGACTGAACCCCTCTTGTCTGATCTTGTCGCTTACTGCTTAAAGCTCAACTCCAAATTCCTGGTAACTTCTCATGCAAACGACATAGCTATCTTTTTTTCTTTTATAGTCTTCTTTCAGCTAGGCCCTAGGGCTTCAGATTTCACACAAAGCTCTCCCTATGAGAAATTCTAGTCCTTTTTTTTCTCTCAATCAGCAGACACTTTAATGGTGCTCACTATATGCTAGAAACTATCATAAGTGCTATACAAATGGTTTAATCCTCAAAACAATCCATGTTATAGATGCAGAAACTAAGACAGATCATGTAATTAGTAAAGGTCAAAGCCAAAATGCAATACTGGGTAGTCTGGCTTCCAGAGTGCTGTTGAAGCTGATAGCACCCAGTAAAGTGCCTGGAAATAAGTGACTTACATATGATAGGAAGATTATTCTGATAGTAGTATGTAGGATATATGCCAAATAGGGAGGCCAGTGGAAAGAGAATTATTTGGCAGCAGTTAGAGCATTTTAAAGACAAATTCATGCAGAAAACCCTATTATATATGCCTCCTATTGACAAATTATTCAACTTATTAGAGGATCTGGGAATTCCTATAAAAAATAAATTTATTTTGTATAAATAGCCACAGCTTCCTAATTATATTCAAGTAATTGTGTGTGCATGACAGAGGCAGAGGCAGAGACAGAGACAGAGAGAGATAGGGAGAGAAATTTCTATTAATATTGAATAGACCCAATAATCCATCCAAAGTACATGGAAAAATACCAGTTTCTATAAATAATGAGTCATTTCAAAAGCCTTGGCAGCTAAGTAGATGTGAAACACAAAGATATAGAAAAACATGGGAAATATAAAGGAACTTGAATTTGATCACAAGCATTAATGTTTCCTCCTCATGTCTATTGTGGCCCAACCTAAGGACCCACGTCCTTCATTATGAAAGTTTGAATCACGCACATCCACTTTAACCACATAACCACATAACCTTCTACATGCCATGATAAACCTGAAGAAAACAAGAGCTCCACAGCAGACTTGCATTTGTTTTAAACCACTTTTGCAACCAACTCTTTAAGTCTGATACTATTCAAACTCCATTTTCTCTGCTTCTGTTTTTGTTATTTATCCGTCTTTTTCATCTTCATTAAGTCTTTGACGTAGGTCATTTACCTAACAGCAAGCTCTAATAGCTTTTCAGTGACTGTGTTTATTGGTCCCCACAGTCATTGTAAGTGATCCTATTTTCCAGTTTCATCCATGCCCATAGGGGTGTCCCACCAGACTCACCCTAGAAGTTCATGTGACACCAACAAGGTAAAGTCGCATACCCAGCCGCACACAATGCTTTTCAACAGTATAGTGGCAGGTTATAGAAACAAAGAGAAATACGCATAGAAAACATACCTCTGATTTGGTGAGGCTCATGTAAAAAGTCCCATCTTCGCTGGGCTTAGAAGTAGTTTCACAGACGTCAGAAGCTATTAAAAAGAATTAGAGAAAGTAGGGAGATTTCTGAGGCTGTCTGTGGTCTTACTGCTGCCTTTCTCTGACAGATTTCTTTTTCACAGAATGGGCTTCCCCCAGTGGCTTCAATGCCTAATAAAAAATAGAAGTAACTAGTAACTAAAAAAAAAAAGTTTCCTTCTTCTGAGGACCACCTTTTCTTACTTCATACCAACGACATCGCTTTTCTTTTTCTTCTTCAAATCATCTAGTTCTTTCATCTAGCACACTGTTGGTACTAAGGTTTCCATCACCTTGCCCCAACTCCTGAGGTGGTGGTTCCAGGCTACAAGAGGCAAGCATCCCATGAACCAGCTTCTAGTATAGGAACTCACTAGAAAGGTTGCCATGGTCCCCATCTCCAGCTCTGAAGTTGTCTTAGGTTTTGTGTGGAGGCAAAAGCAAGACATGAAACATATTGCTTTCTAATTCTTTCTCAAAAGAACAGACTTCATTTGCTTCTTCATAGAGCTTGGGGAAGTGTAAAGTCTAAAAGTCTAAAAGTGCTCTCAAGAACTGTGGAGGTTGTAATGAAAGGTGATTTGTAGAGCTAATGGAGAGTCAGCCTAGACTGAATTTTTTTTTTCTTTTTTAATGAGAGAAAGTGAGTTTCAGATATTTGGAAGGAGTCGCCCTTGTGTCAAAACAAATATCAAACACTGACCTCAGATACAGTTCCTTTGAAGAAGCCACATTTTGATGGGAAGGGATTGTAAAAGAATACATGCCCTGGTCATTGTTGAAATGATAGAAAAGCCAGTGGGCATTTAGTGACCTTTAAGAGCTGACTGTAGTCATGGGAAAGGTTGCCGAGAGCCCTGACAGGACCATGGCCATCCTAAGCGACTACGGGCAAAACTGAAGCTGTCCCTGCTTGAGGAACAGGGCTCAAGGGCTACCATAATGAGGGGAATAGACTTCACTCAAATAAGCTAGCCATCACTTCAAAAACAACGAGGACAATAAAAAGCCCCAAGGAGGAAAGGAGACCAGTACCTGCCATATATTACCTACAGTGTCCAATAAAAATCAAGAGACCTGATCTAATTTTAAAAAATAGAACGAAAAGTATGACTCAGACACAGGAGGGGAGAAGACAATAAAAATCTGCCTTGACAGTGACCTGATATTGGATTGAACAACAACAACAAAAAAACCCTGAAGGTAGTCATTATAAATATGTTCACAAAACTCTAAGAAGTATGTTTAAAGGGAAGTTTGATGGCAATCTCACATCAGATAGAGAATATCTCTAATGAGATTTTAAAATTACAAAATCTGCATATACTCAATGTATATGCAAACTTCTTCAAATATTTTCAATCTGCAATTGGTAGAACCTGCAGAGCAAAACCCTTGAACACAGGAGGGACAACTGTAAACATACACACAATTGTTGGGTCTGACATCTACAAGTACCTAATGTGTGTAACGGGTTGTGAAATACACAACCTCGGCATCACCCGCACATATACTGTTGTGTAAGTACCGTGCGCTAACCGATTGCACCACTGGAGCATGAGTTGTGAAATACAAAAGACCTGGGTAGCAGCAAAGCTGTAAGGAACTAAGGAAATGACTAGAAATAAGAAACTATATGGGAGACAGAAAAGAAGGAAAGTGGAATGGAGGGAGGAGAAAGCAAGGAAGAACACAAGAAAGCAATAAAGAGAAGAACATGTCCATACCCACCTCACCAAAGTTGATGATCCCAGCTCAGCCTTCGTCTTTTGTAATAGTCACTTGCTAAGTTCTTGATGCCCTCTTCTACACAAAACAACCTTGCTGCAGGGGCTAACAGGAAGGACAAGTCCACTTGCCTGCAGACTTTCTAGAAATCCCCTCCTAGGTGTAGCCTTTCCTACTGGCCTATATATTGGCCTTAACACTATTTGTTGGGCTCCTGCCTCATGCTTTCCATATCTAATATTCCAGTCTAGAATCCAGTTTAGAATTAGAGTTTCTTCTCTCAATTCTATCTGCTTGGCTAAACCTTAATACTACTCCTAATATCTCCCTCTAGTAGCTAGATCTTACTTCCTATATTTTAGCTGCTTTTCAGGAACCTATTGAGAAAGCTTCTTTAAGCCACTCTAATGTGCTTAAATTAGAATGAATTCTGAATTTTCTTGATGTAGTGTACAATCAGCACCCACTACTACAATCACCCTTCAAAACAAACATTGCAACACATACTCCAACACACACACGTGTGCACGTGTGTGTGCGCACACACACACACACACACACACACACACACACACACACACATAGCGTTGGACTTCCATGGAAACCAAAACCTGCAAGAAGCAAGTCTGGGTCTGCCTTGATGCTTCAGACATGTACCTTAAGCCTTAATGCTGGGGCACTTTCCCGGCCCTTGCTTACATGGACCTATACGTCAGTGTGGTTTTGTTTTTGTTTTGCCCAAACGTACCTGAGTTTAACAGTGAATACTCAAAGTCTTGTGGACGTAGAGGTTGTTAGCATCTCCAGTGTATGCACTCGTAACATAACTTTTTGTGTCCTCATTCTCAGACTGATCTTTACTTATTATTTTTGTTGGTCATAATGTGCTTGCTACAAGGTATGTAGCTCTCCCCTTCCCTATCCCCTGATCTGTTTCTTGTCAAAAGCAAAGGAACTGATCTTCATATCTACTTTGGGCAGAAAATCTGGAGAACCAAGATAATAGAACGGAACACAAAGTCAGAGGAAACACACTCTAATGAGTCTATAAAAACCCATGTGCTTTCCTGTAAGGATTTTGTAATGTCTATTTTTGCATAAGTATTTAATGTAAAATCATTGTTTCTGTGTTTGTGTCTGTATGTGCGTGTGTGTACTCATCTATGTTCTGTCTAGTTACAGTTCTAAGATAAATGACCTGTGATCATGAAAGTATTGCTGAATTAATCATTAGGGAAAAAATTATGAGAAAATATTTGAGAATTCTGCTTTTAGTAGATCATTTTTTTTCCACGTCTAATTTTGTACCTGACACACTGCAAGTGTATATAGTCAGTGAAATGACCAGTGGACAAAGAAGCAAAAGCCAAATTTTGAATATGCCTTCTTCCTGAGTCAGGAAACCTAAAGTCTCTTAAATAGCCTTCCATCTACAGGATAAGAAAGGACTTCACATCCCCAACATCCTAGTAACTTCTATAATTTTACTATAATAGTTAGAATTTTTTTTTTTTTTTGTTTTTTGAGTCAGGATTTCACATGGTCGCACAGGCTGGCTTCGAACTTGCAGTAATCCTTGGACTCAGCCTCCTGAGTGCTGGGATTATAGGCCACTGCCCCAGCTAGTTACAATTTTGAGAAATTAGACCACAGTAAATAAAATCAACTTTCTGTTCCTGGGAGCTTCAAAAATGATCCACGTGTTACATAAATGAAACATTCATGTTTTTTCTGGATTTATATCCAGAATTTTACCTCCAGAATCTGGATTTATATCCAGGAATTTTAACTGTTAAATTTGCTTTCTCTTTTACTCTTTGGTTTTTCAAATTTGGAAATGGCTGTCTTTAAAATACACACATAAAATACCTGTATTCATACTGAGCTCTATAACTTTTTTATGCATTAAACATGCGTTGTAGGTACAATTTTACTTTATAAATCTGCATCAATTGATAGCTACTATTACCATTGTTAATTTAGAGTCAAGCCCATAAATCATGGTGCATTTAACCTGTCATTCTTTCATTTACATGACAAGGTGACAATATTATGATTTTTTTATGACTTGACAGCAATCCCAAAATAATTAGCGTGTTAGTAAACAATAATAACTCAATATAAGCGCTCTTTTGGTTCTCAATTCAATAGATTGAGAGAAAGGCATGATTTTTCCAATGATAGGTTTTCTGCTAAAACTAACAATTGTGCCAAATGTTTTAGAAATTTTTGTAATTTAAATAATAAAATCACACTGAATTTGACTACAGGTACCAAACTCACTGACAAAGATCCGGCTCTTTCTCTGTGTCACATTCCCCAGTTCGCACTATGCATCATCGACATGCTTATTGCAAAGGAAACACTTAACATACCCTAATAAATATGACAATTACAACACAAAAGAAATTATTAATTCATCAGAACAGAAGGAGTATGGTCTATTAGCATCTATTTAGGCTTCGGATGTAATTACCCTCCATCTGAGAAATTTTCTTATTGCAAAAATGATAAAAACAAATCACTAGTATTCACTTAGTTTAATTAGTTAGCAACACTAAGCACATTTACTTCAATCTATACGCTTTTATATGTTTTCTAGTGATCTTAATTATACAAAAGCTGAATATTTTAGTATATTAAATCTTTTAAAATACCAATACCATAAAGAGTTTACTAGGCACCTTCACTTCCTATTCCCATGAAACTCTCCCAGATTTCCAAAGCTGTGCATGGTGATTTGAGCTGAATCATTACAGGCGGCAAGAAAGAGTGAAAAACTGCTGGCTGAGCAGAGTTACAGCATGGATGTGCTGAAGGAGGGGGAAAGAGAAAAGAGGAAAGGCGGAAATAGGAGCAGGAGGAAGAAACACTGTGAGGGGACAGAAAGCAGACAGTGAAATGAATAAAGAAGATGAGATCAGGAAAAGAAGAGTTGATAGGATGGTTGAAGGTAGAAAAGTAGGAACACAGATTATTCTACATTTGTATCACTCACTGGTGACCCAAATCTGATTTTTTAAAAAAATCTAGCTAGCTAACTAGCTAGCTACCTGCTTACTTACCAATATGGCAGTGGAAATCATTTGGTTTGTTTTGTTTTTTGGAAGTTTGTTGTCTTTATTTGCTTTGTTTTAAAATCATCCCTGTAGCTCCGAGGAAATGTGCATAAGAGAGGACTAAATTCTGCCCACGATTTTCCAAGAGAAAAGTCTCTGCATTACCTAATAGTTTATTTTCCTTCCTTCTGTAACCAAGGAAGCTTTGAGTTTTCCACTGGTCTGAGACAGATGTGTTTGCCAGGACCACCAATCCTTGCTGCCCCCCGGAAAATGTGGCATTTGATCATGAAGGGTTGTAGTGGGGAAGGAGTAAACCTCACTCTGGTGCTTAAAAGCAATTAATGTGCCTTCTCTGTTTCAGCTAGTGGGGTGTATACTCCATTTGGACATGTTGGCCAGAACCACAAATGAGGTCAATTTAGGAGACAGTGCAACCATGTAGAATTCTCCCAGTTTAATTGCCACAATGGCCAAAAAAAAAAAAAAGAAAAGAAGAAAAAGAAAAAAAATCAATTTTTCCTATTAATAATTTTTGTACTTTGTGATTAACAAAGTTTATTTCCCATTATGATTGCCTTTTTAGAAATCATGGTTGGAAACTAACTGAGTTTCTCCTAAGGATTTATGTGTAAAGGTCCTGAGACATTTCAAATGCATGTGTACATTAAAATTTTGTTTTGGTATATAAATGGAATCTTGATTTGGACTTAAAAGGCCATTTGATAATAACTCAATTTTGACTATAAGTCCAAGGTATAAAGAACGTTTCAAAATAAGGAGTTCTGAAGATCCTCTACTGTCAAAATTAATATTTAGTAAAATAAATTCATGATGAATGATCAAGGATGCATACTGAGATGACTGATGGAATTGAAGCATAAAAATTATGCTGCACACCATTGATCTGAGTTCTCAAGAGAAGGAACACTTGGGAAATGTTAACTAATTCCTCTGGCAAGCATTCCGGAATTCATATCATATGGTCATATTTGTCATTAAGATATTCAGTTCTTCCGAACTACTTGGGTAATAGTTGCTGCTCGGAACCCCCGACTCTTTAGTCTACTCTCTCAAAATCTTTGCATTTACTAGAAAATAAAATATTCATATTGGGCCAACACATGTCCTCCAGGACCTATTTCAAGGCTTTGGAACAGCCATTCTAATTAACTGATGGCTGGGCCACAAAAGTATTAAATATGTTTTATATAAGCACTGAAGGGAATATGTATTACCAGTTCCATCAACATGAAGGAGTATGTTTGCTGGGATGAAAGGGTGATATAATAATCATAAGTGTTTGCTTGCCTGTTTGCTTTTTTCTACTTAGCTTTCCTTCAACAAAGCTCAGTTTATCTGACTCGATCTCCAGGCATCATGAAAACTTTGTTCCACAGACCACCAGCGCCCAAATGGAGATCCAAATTCCATTACCACTATTGACATTCATTTTGGTACCTATTGCTCTCGGTGATGTTTGGAAATCCTGCCACCATGTTTCTGTTCTTTCCATGATCCTTTCAACTGTTCCATCAGCCAAAGAGGAAGAGGATGTACAACACGTGGGCCTCAGGTGCCATGCTACAGGCAGTATCATGGTTCTTCTTAATAGATTCATGATCAGGGAGCCCTGGGATCCCATTATTGTTCTGTACAAATTCCATCACTTAGCTTCATGAGAAAACCTTCCTTTGGAGCTATGTTTGAAGGCACAAGAAGTGGCAGAAACTCACCATCCTCACTGATAGTTACTTTCGTACCTCTAAAACTGATACTTTTTACTCTCCTCTTTTCAAATTAAGTTCCCTGGAGCTAAGCAAACGGTTGAGATAAATCTCTCTCTGCTGTAGAGGTCATCCCAAAAGCCTTCTTTCAGTTCCAACATGTCCAAATATCACCGTCTTCCAGGAGGTTAATAAAGTCTTCGGGGGTGCGAAGATGTGAGATGATGTTCAAGAGATGAAAACCACATTCCATCGCCACTATTCCCACCAAAGAAACTGGCTATAAGGAATTACTTTCTTTCTTACTACATTTAGGATTTTCATTGTTAGTTATTATCCTCAATTGTTCCATGCTAATCAAAGACACACCCAAAATAATTGTGAGTTATACTTCACAAGAAAAAGTACATAGTCAACAAAATAACATCATCATTTCTTGTACATTTTGAAAGAAAAAAAGTATTTGTCTGATTTAATTCTCCCTATTGCAAATTCAGTACTTTGCTGCCTCTCTCTTCTCTGAGATAAAAGAGCTTCAGGTGAGAAATGATTGAACATTGATGTGTCATATGAAACTTTCCCTTTTCCACTTAGCACTAAAGAAAATATTTGCCTTCTACTTAGCTAACAGGTCTTTTCTTAAAAACTTGCTGAACTTGTTTTCAAACTTAGTAACTTCAGTGTAGACCATAACAGGGATGCTTTAGATTTTCATCTCTTTCATTCCTTAGAGAAAAGAAAGAAACAAAACAATATGAAAGTCCCCAAGCTTACAGGCTATATAAGGAGAATAAAGAAAAGCTTCTTTGTTCATAAATTAATCATTTTGAAACTATCATTGGCTTATTAAGTTAGTTTTTCAGCAAACGCCAGCTACAAATCATTTATTAGACGTTAGACATAATGTATAAACTATCGATATAATTTTACTTTCTTTGGTAACAATGTATGAAGCATAAATAGAAATGATTATTCATCATTAACAGATAATAGCACTTTAGAATTTTAATGGTAGAACTTGCTCATTATGCTAACTCCAACTGAGGTATATGGCATAGCCAAGTTTTCTATACTCTGGAAATACTTCAATTCTACTTGAAAGTACCCTTCTGTGAATCTACCCAAGCAGTTAAAAATGGTAAGAGGTAGAGGTATACACAGTTCAGTATAAGAATAGTTTAAACTGTTTCATCTACTCAGCAAAATTATTCCACTGGAGCTAAATAAATAGTCATCAAATTACTACCCAGAAGAATCAGCAGCTGCTTCTATTTAAGGCTTTCATATACATCTCTGCTGTCCCCTCCCTACTCCACCAAATTAACCCAGGATTGATTTCAAGAACTCACTCTCCCCGCAGGGCGCTGGGAGATGATGGAATGGGGAGCAGCTGCCTTTTTGGATCCATTTTGTCCTTTCCAGTTATTTCCCTTCTTTTTCGTTCAATCCCCAGTCTCTCCCTTCCCTTAAAGAATCTTAGTTTGTTCTCAAAGTTTAAATTACACCTATACGCCAATGACTTCTAAATGTACATGTCTAACCCAGAACTCCAGACTCCAGAATCTAACCCGCTATAGGATATTGCAAATGGGTACAATATGGAACTGGCATGGAAGGACTATCACTCCACTTTTCAGTAGGGAGTGAATGGCATCACCATTTACTCAAACCATTACTTATTTCCACCAGAAACCTTGATTTTATTCTCGATTCCTTCTTTTCTCTATTTCTCCACTATGTTTACTCAAATGGAAGCTCTAGCGATTCTACTTCAAAATTGGCTTCAAATCTGTCTCTTTCTGTCTCTATAGCTATCAACCTAGTCAAGAAAACTGTCATCTTTCTAATGGACTACTTCCATAGACTTTCTGAATTTAGTAATTTCTTCAGCCAAGTTCAGCTTATTTTGTCTTATCTGTATTTGTTTCCCTCATTCCATTTGCCATGAAAAAGTAGATGGCTACACAATAGAAATAAAACCAGGCAAGTTATATATTTAAGCTTTGAAATACCTTTCCATTGTATTTAGAATGAAGTACAAACTCCTCACCATGATTATTGGGCCTTACATGGAATTGCACCTAGCTACATCTCCAGAGCTCTTCCTTTCAATCACTGCACTAGAGCCTTACAGGTCTATACTTGCTTCTCAAACACATCAAACTCTTTCTTGCACATGCTGTGCATTTTGCCCAGGGTACTGTGGCTTCTAACCTTCCCAAACCAGCTCCTTCTGTTTGTTGAGGCTTCCTTGCTATTGTGCATGTGGACCCTACCTAAAGTAGGTCCATCTCAATCAACTCCTACAGCTAATCTTTGTCTCAGCTCTTGTTTACTCAGTTTTTTCTGGGAAACAACTTTTGCTTATTTTATGGTATCCCATCTAATCCTTCCACCTACCATGTGCAATAGGTATTGTTGTTCCCATTTTACAGATACAGAAACTGAGGTTCTTGGTGATGTTTGCCCAAGGTTGTGCGCTTTTACAGGACAAAGCCAACTCAGAGGCTGAACAATTTGCTCCATTTCATATAATTAGAAAGTACATCTGAACATTTTAAACTTTTTAGTTCTTTTTACTATGTTACTATTCAATATTTAAAGGAATAGTTGTCAGAGGAATACTCTTCATGGCCTCCAAATTAAAACAGACCAGAAAATACACACACACACACACACACACACACACACACACACACGCACACTACTTAAATTGTAGAAAATACCAAACTGTTAGGATATTATGAAAGGTAAAAGGAGAGAAGTGAAATTATGAATAATTATATATTTTCCATAATAGTCTGCATTTTTTCAAATTCATTACTAAAAGCAGGTATCTACCATGACCAGAAAATCAGACCAAAATTTTATTTTATTTTATTTTATTTATTTATTTTTTGGTGCTGGGACTCGAACTCAGGGCCTTGTGCTTAGAAGGCAAGCACTCCAATCACTGAGCTAAATCCCCAGCCCTGAGAATAAAATTTTAAATAGGGCTAAATGTAACTAGAATTCATAAGTAAACTAAGATAAACATTTGACCCCATTAGATCAATTTATAACTAATTTCTATTACTTTCATAATTGTATTAATTTCTGTGATGTTTATTAATTTCAGATCTTGTTTAATATGAATTAGTCTAAAGGCTTTATACCACTGAGATTAGAAACTATAGTTTTCCAAGAGCTATTCCTGCTGAAATATATCATCAAGTCTTTCTATTAATTCCTAAGTCACCCCTAGAATATTCATAGTGAAAATGCATTTTTATGTCTTCTTAAAAACTAATGCTAAGGACTAGCCCACCATTTCCACATAAGTGATGGATGCTTCTCGGAGGAATTTGATTTTTCCACAGTGGTGAATTCCCCGGAGCTCCATACACAGTGTTGACTCTGATGCTGCTGCAACATAAATTCAGCTTCCCTCTGACAACTCACTGGCCTTTTCAGCACCGAGGCCTCAGACTGAGCTGCCTCCCACAGCTCGCTAGGTAAAACATGTTCAGCAGGTAAATCTGATCTCACCATCACTTATCCATCTAGCTTCCTCACTTGACTGTAACCGCTTTCAAGAGAAGCTCTGCTGTTCCTCTCCTCAGTTTGTAGCCATGTCTTATAGGCACTCTGTAAATATTCTTTTCCAACTAAAAAATTAATTTCTCAAAAAGAATGATATATTTTAAAAATTAATTTTACCCAATCAAAATCTATACCATGACAAGATGTGTAATGAACTCTTGAAGACAATTTCAAGTTCGTCAACATGTAATTTGTGCCTAACAAAATCAGTTTCTTCTAGGCCAGAATGGAAAAAGTTTAGTGGAACAGTTTTTCAACTGGAAATTTTTGACTTCCGGCACACCAGACAGAAGCGATAAGCAAAGTATGCTCGGGAGGATGGCGGAGTGTTTGATTCTAGTGTTCAGTACTTGTGGACTCGGAGTCAGGTTTCTTCTGATAGTCACTAGACTCCATCTTTGTTATTCTATTCTAAAAGTGTCTTCAGACGTACAAAGACTTCATTTAAAAGTAGTGAATTTCAATAAGTCTGCCAATACAGGATCTATCTTTTTCCTTTGATATGACTTTCTGAAAAATTTTACTCTTCTTTCCTGCAAATCTTGTCAGCATCTTTGATTTCACATACAACCTGCCCTGTCCACTCTGGATCATCTTATTTGGTTTTTTGAATGTTATTTAGATTTGAGACAATATAAAATACCACTTTCAGAATTTCATCAACCACAACGATACAAAATAGGTAATCTTTTTACAGTTTCTACAAAAGAGATTCAAAACTGAATACTTTGTCTCAAGTAATTATGGTGGGCAGGTTGTGGAGAGAAGCATCCTAGGGCCATATGACGCAGCTATGGCCGGGTCTTATGGCTGGTGATTGAAAGAAACCCGCAAGAATTCAGTAGGCAATTTGAAGTCTGTGCGGACAATTGTTGGCTTAAAGATTCTTCTCACTGCAATGGCATATACGGGTATGTGATCCCTGGAAGATTGCAGGAGGATCCGACTCAATGAAGTCTGAAGTTGGAGTTCTGGCAGGTTATCATTTACACTATGCAGATCATTGCCTGACTTTGCTGAAGAGTCTCCGGCACCTCTGGCAGCCAGCCATGATTCACTGTAGCAGCGTGTTGTCACGGCAGCTGGTCCTTCACACACACACACACACACACACACACACACACACACACACACGCTGAACTCTGCAAATTTTAACCCATTCTTATCTGACAACATAAATACCCTTATTTTCTTACTACTGGTAAGAAACACAGGTATTATCAGTTGAGAGCTGGTTGTGAAACAAGTCTTTTCAGATAATACTTCTAAGCTTTATAGCAACCCTATAATGTAAATGCTATCATCCAACTAGAAAAGTGAGAGCTTAAACATCTTGCCCAAGTCATCAAAACTAGTAGAAAGCTGACCTGGAATTCAAAACAAGGTCTGCCTGGCTCCCAGGTCTTCTTGCCATTGATAACTAGTATTCTACTCCTGTATCTTCATAGGCCCTTGCAAAGGGGCAAAAGCTCTTTTGAAGTGCAAACTCGAGAGATGGCTTTAGGACTTTAGATAAATTATAGCCTTAAAATTACAAGCCTACCTTCATTATTACCAAATGATTTGCTTGAGAACTACACGAACATATGATTATCATCACTCAACGTATATGTTTTAATCTCAATATGTTGTATTAAAATATTAAATTCTTTAAAGAAATAATTAATTTTCATAAAGCACTAAAAAGTAGAAATTTCAAAATGGAAGGGAGCTGTTAATAATGTGGTCAGAACATAGTACATTAGAGGTCAGTTTCCTGTCTCCCAAGAGCCATTCTGGTTTGGCACTATGTTTGGGAATTCCTATTGCCAAATCTACACATTGGCATTATGTTTTTAACATCAAAAACTTGGTTTGTATACATAGTAAAATTGGTTCTATTAAATAAGAGTTTTTAAACTAGGCATAATGACACATGCCCATAATCCCAGCACTTGGGAGGCTGAAGCAGGAGGACCACTTCAAGTCAGGGTCAGCCTGGGCTGCACAGTGAGTTGAAGGCCAGCCTGAACTACAAAGTGTGACCTTCTCCCCAGAGAGAGAGGCGGGGGGAGAGAAAGAGGGAAGGAGTTTTGCTTCCTGCAGGTTGAATTTCACTGGGAAAAAAATCATTAATATATTTTTAGCTTCTAAAATATTCAGTATATTAAAATTACAAGTAAAAAATGACTAGTTTTTCTTACAATTTTCAGTTCATTTTATACGCCTTATTATTTTATGTATAGAAATAGCACATTTTCAGTCACTTTAAAGGACACCTTTAATTATTATCTAGAATCAGTTATAAACCTTATTAACTAAATTCCTTTTAACATTTCAAACTACATTAATATCATTAATATGCTCAATTTTTCTATATATGCATAACTTATCTAACAAATTTTCTCAAGCATTAAGGAATACTTATAAAATTAATAAATGACTAATAAATTAAACTTTTAAACTAATTTCCTTTAAGTTTTGTTAAATGTTCAAAATCCACATATAAACTTAATTATTTTCAAACTAGATGAACAAAGCTAAATAAATTCTCAAATAGGTATCTTTAAATGGTGCTACAAGCTTGACCTATTATCCTAACAGATTAAAGTCTTTCATACAATGCAGACACTTAATATAGTGACTATGTACATGTTCATTAAGGTAAAACTTCTAATATTACATTTTGAGTCCCTTAAATATTTCTCTAATTAGTTCTAATTCTTTCTAGTTATGAAAAATTCATTTCCACAAAGGAGTGCACCATCTCACAAAATTGTAAGGGTCACATCCTCACATAATTTTTGGATCTACCTTCTCGGCGTCTCAGGAATCTGAAGACAGTCCTGGGACGAGATTGGATCCTGTCTGTGAACGTGGATGGAACATACCGAGGCCTGCAGATTATAGTGGGCTGTAATAAGAACTTCAAAGGTGAAAGGGGAAAACTTCCTGTGGCTCATATCTATTAGAAATGAATCACATTATTACCTAATTTTCAAGTCAGTTTAGAGTTTTTAATTTCCACATAGGTGGCCATACTTCTCATATTTTCCAACTCTTTAGTAAATGTATTCACACCTAAAGGGGAACACATTTGACTGTAATGCAATCCTACATGTTCTCACATTAATTCAACTATACAACTCTTCCTGATACTGAAAGCACATTGGCTTTACTTGTGAAACACCAAACTTTGACTATTTTGATTGCAAGTTTCAGGATCATTCTATTGACACTCATCTATTACAGGCAGATGTACATTAACTAGGCTCAGAAATGTAAAGAATAAAAAAAATACAATGCATTGATTTACAGGAAGAAATAAAGTGCTAAGCAGGCCAGGCACTTAAAATCAACTGGTATAAACATTACTGTCCTATACACAAGCCTTGTAAAGAACCAAGTTATTATCCAAAGACTGTTTGATGAGTATGAAATCAGAGATAGGTATGTGATAACATTTGATCCTATTATGAGATCCTAATGTTATAATAACAGAAATGACATGTATGACTTTGTGCATCCCACATGGAGTCCCACTGATTATTACTTCTAAGGATTAAAATGTGTTATGTAAAATGTAATTCCATAATCACATAGGCTTGGGAAAGTATTGGTAACTAGACAAACTAGTGTGTTTTTGTGGGATTTACCACATTTAATGTACCATTCATAAATACCATATTTCATCTATTCTAACTTCCTGTTGATTGTTACATAAAACATTGATGTATGTTCTTTTAATAAATAGAAAATGTGGAAATATGATACTGTTATGGGATTACATGCTTCAAGAGGAGGATTTAACTCTTATTTTTATTTTATGCTTACTAAGAGCTCCTCCTAGATTTATTTAGACAAAGATTCCTATCGTGTACCTTCTTGTACTTCCTTTAAAAGGAAGATAAACCGTATAAGATATTCCCAATACTATTTCACATTCAAGGTTTAACTATACTTGTTGACTCAGAGTCGTGGATGTCACTGTTATTCTACAAATCATGTCTGCTGCATTATCAAAAGCATTGAGGCTGCAGCATTTCTGAGAAATGATACAGGGTTTTCTTCCAACCCAGTAACGTTTTTTTCTCTAACTTTAGACAATGACACATTCTGGATCTTACTAAAATATGTTAAGGCATGTTTTCAAACATCAATCAAGGGTCATACTTCTTCCGCCAAATGGTCCTGGAATGGCTTTTTGACGGAACTGTCACATTTACGGAACTGTCACTCAGAGAAGTAGGAACAAGCTTATGTAGGTAATGACACGTGAAAAAACCAAGTGGTGCCCAACCAACATGAGAAGATGTTAATGATTATAACTTAACAGTATAAAACATGAAAACTGTGTGTCTCAGAAGTGACAAAATACGATGCATACTAATTCTCTGCTCGTCACCAGGCATTGTCCTGAGTGACAGAAAAGCACAAAAATGAGCAAAACATAGTCTGTGTAAAGACATTTTCTAAATATATGTCACAAGAGTCTTCATGTGTCACAGAAGACACTATGAGAAATGTTGGTAGACTCTCTTAGATTTTACGAAAGTCTTTTTCAAATGCATTCTTATCCATAAAAATAAGAATGATGGACAATTTGGAAAGTACAAGAAAATAGGAAAATTTCATCCACAGGTAACTCCTTGAGATAATTACTAAGTTTTGGTGCCAGGTGTGGGGGCTCACGTCTACAATTCCAGCGCTCAGGAGGCTAACGTGACAGGATAGCTAGGGGTATGAGGCCAGTCTGGGGTACAGGTGAGTTCCAGCCTAGCCTGAATGACATAGTGAGACACTGTCTCAAAAAAAAAAAAATTGATGTAGTTATTTCCAGTCTTCCTCCCCAGTGCCACCCTGTGTGGACACAGTTTAAAATATCATTTAAATTAATAACAACTAGTGGGCTTTTTTCCTATAGAAAGTTTTCTGTAAAACTTGTTTGAGATTTCTGACATGTGCTGTACAATTTGGGGAGAAACATGACAATTTAAGGCCTATTTTTCAAACTTTATACTTAAAAGTCAATATTTGAAAGACTGCTGGGTTCCAATTTAAGACGTGAGAACACAGGTAGTTAAGTTTTCTATCCTCCACACAGCTTATCAAAACTAAAGGAAAGAGATTTTTAAAAACCTAACTCTACAAGAATGGAAAGAACAGGAGAACACACAACAAAAAATTAGAAAAGTAAATGGATAAGTACATAGGAACTTATTTAGGAGGCTAGAGAAAGACAAGTTCAAGAATGAGAAAAGCTAAAAATAGCCCAGTTTACACTGCTGAGTGCTTACAAAGACAGGATTCAGCAACACCAAGTATCTCTGGAACTGGATGTAAACTGCGTTAAAATGTCCAAAGTAAGAATTAATGCCTAACAGCTACTGAGCTGCCTAGACCTTAGCTCAATCCATAGTCCCTTCTCCCAACCCCAGCACCGGATACCGCCTCTCTGACATCCTAACTGAAGACTTACTCACTGGAGAGGCGCAGTTGACAAAATGGGTTCTCTACCAATAAAAGGACATTTAAAAGATCATAATGCAGCCAAGTATTGAACAGAGAGGCCCCTTGCCCCTCTCGCGGCATTCTTCCTTCACTGGGCTCTAGAAAGCTGACTGCCAGTGAGATGACCGAGAGTCTACTCACAGCAATTTGCCTAGCGCAAGAAAAAAGGATTAAAAAAAAGCCACGAAGTATTTTGCAATAACTGGTCCACCTCACCCTAAAGTAAAGCCCAGTATCAGTAAACCTACGCATGCACAGAGCGTCCAATTATACTTTCAGTTTTCCAATCTTAATAAAGTTAGCCAAGTCGTACTGGTAAAGTTACCAGATTCAGCAAATAAAATTACATGATGTCTAGTTAAATTGGAACTGGGGATAAACTATGAATTTGTTTTAGCATAAGTGTGTCCCAGGTAATATTTTAGAACTATCTATACTAAAAAAATTCACTGTTTAGTTTATCGAAAATTCAGACTTAATTGAGTATCCTGTATTGAATCTTGCAACATTAACAATGAGACGATGTTATCAAAGTCTTTGTAAGAAATTCTTACTAATTTAGTATTCCATATCCAAGTGAAATATCAATGGGGGCATGAAGATAGAATATTTCCAATTTCTACAGAATCATCAAAATGTCAACGACATTTTCCTCAAGATAGTGAGATTTCAAATGGTCAAACTGGTTTTTGGTTGAGGTTTGCGTTTTCGTGTTTGTATTAATGTTCTTATGTTATAAGTATAATGAAAAAAGCTAAAGCTATTTTCATATAAAAAGAAAGTAAACAAAATTGTTACACAACTTTTTCCAAAATGTATTATTATTAAATTGCATTCTTACACATTTATTTTTCTCTATTTAAAAAAAAAGTTAGGGCTAGGGTTATGGCTCAGTGGCAGCACAAGGCCCTGGGTTCAATCCCCAGTACCTCAAAAAAAAAGTACTGGTACATAATAGGTTGCACGGTTCAAACCTTATCTTAGTACCACAATTTTTATTATTTTTCTATTAATACTGTAATGAACTATCATAATCTTGTGATCTGAGACCACACAGGTATATTATCTTACAATTATGGATGTCGGAAGTCTAACATAGGTCTCACAGTTTTGAAATCAAGATTCAATTGAGCTACATCTCTTTTCTGGAAGCCCAGACTAGAATGACCCATTTCTTGTCCTCTGCACAGTGTAGAGGCCAGCTGTACTTGTTTCATCTGGCTCCCATCCTAAACCTCTGTGAACATCCGTCCCTCAAATTTTCTCCTCATCCAGAAAGACTCTTTTAAGGACTTAGCTGATTAGGTTGGACCTACCTGAATAATCTAGGAAAATTTCCCCATCTCAAGCAACTTAAAATTAAGCACATCTTCAAAGTCTCTTTATCCATGTAAAGTACCATATTCTCAGATTCTGAGAAATAGAACAGGCACATTTTAGGTAGCCACATTTTTGTCTACTACTCCTGGCTTATAGATATAGTAATGTAATTCTGCATTTGTCCATATATAATTTTCTTCTCTCTCTTTCTCTCTTTTTTTTTTTTTTTTTAACAGTGGTAGGGACTGGACCTATGGCCTTGCATTCTAGGGAAGTACTCCACCATTGAGCTATACCCTGAGCCCTTTTAAAATTTTATCTATTTATTTATTTATTTTTGTTTGTTTGTTTGTTGAGACATGGTCTCACTATCTAGTTCAGACTGGCCTTGAACTCACTGTGTAGCCCATGTTGGCCTTGAACTCACAGATCTTTCTGCCTCAGCCTCCCAAGTGCTGGGATTAAAGGTGTGTGCCACCACAGCTGGCTAAATTTTATTTTGAAAGAAGGTCTCATCAAATTGCCCAGGCTGGCCTTGAATTTGAGATCCACTTCGGTCTTATGAATAGCTGAGATTACAGGTTCCTCTAATATTTTTAAAAACATTGAAATTTATTTTAAACATCAGGAGACATATTGTCAAATATGACAGAAAATGATTTAAAATAAATTCTAAGCAAAAAAGGAAAATGTTGTTTATGATAATAGGCCAGTTGAAAAATAGGTACATTTTTAAATTGTTACAGAAAAAAGTAGTTACATAAATAAAAACCTGAAAACTCAGACTGTATAGATAATTTGGACTTTTTAAAAAGCAGGGATTTTTCAAAAAAATTGAAAAAAAAGACTATAAAATGTGACTGCCTATCATACAAATTATGTAATTTGTCAGCCGAGGTTAGCTTTCCAAACAGGGGAACACACACAGTGGACGCTAGTGGCCCTCTTTTTCCACCCCATCTGCTGCCTGTTGTTGAAAATTCTCCCAATAGAGATTCGTTCTTTTGGATTACAAATCCTCTATTAAAATGCCAAATCTCAGAATACAAGCTAAATATCAGCAAAAACTTTGGTGTGGACTTATTACGAAGATAAACTTGACATTTGGGGAGGAAAATGCATCAGAAGAAGGCTACCACAAGTCAGCAGTGGATCTTTGAAATAGAAAGCACAATTATCTATCCTTTCTTTACTTTTTCCTTTTTTTAACCACCCTCTGCCAATAAGAAGACAAGCCATGCCATTCAGCAGCAGAAAGATGAAATGTATGGTATAGAGGCATTTTTATTAAATTTAAAACATTTAATGTCCCTGCCAGAGAAGAAACTGACAAAAGATTCTTGATGAAATAATGCGAAAGATGTAATTCTAAAGAAATGGGGACTTGCACAGCTTATTATAAATCATGGATCATATTTTGCCTCGTTTTTATAACATTTTCCTTGCAGTTCCCATTGTTTATTTATATTAATAAAAATAACCTGCAATTCATGCCAAATGCCCAAGGAAAATATTACAAAGCGAGGACGTTACTTACAAGATTACTTCTATTTCTGCCCAGAGGAGTCCGAAAGCTTTCTATCACTCAGTGGCATATTTCATTTTAAGCAGCCTTATCTGCTCTCGTCTCTGTGCTATGTATAGCGTGCTGAACTATCTTCACAAGATCAAAGAGAAACTGTACTTTATTTACAAAGGCAAATGTAATGGGTAACCAAGGTACTTATTTTATTAAACTGACCAGTCCCTTTGAACTACTATCTTCACTGATCCATTGACCATGCTCTAAATTCACAGGCTTCCTTGAATCTGGAAAATGTTCTTAGCCTAATTGGTGCACTTTCTTTGAACTGCGTGCCATGGATTTTACTGTGCTGTAAGTGCACCTCGGAGGTTCCTTTAGGACTCAAGAGTGCTAAAGTCCTTTAGAAAACAATGCTAAAAGCAAAACAAAAAAATCAGCACTACGAAACTGAAAATATTTTATCTCAGTATCAATAATGGAAATACATGATTATGATATTGGTGGCTCTCCTAAAATTGACACACTTATCTGTATTTGTCTGGCTGTAGAACAAGTTATAATGCTCACTTTGACATTGACTCAAGTGGAAATGCACTTGCTTTGTTTATTGCATTAATATAAATGTAAAAGTGAGTATATATGAAGCAACATAATGCAATGGAAAGACTATAGATGTGGGCATTCTGCATTTCAATACCCCATAAATGAGCAGGGTGGTTTTGTTAATGTTTCTATGACTCTCAGATGCCTCATCTTCAAAATACGAAATTACCTTTGGTGATAGACATCAGTTCTGCTCATCGGTATTTCTGTCTCTCATATTTTAGACACATAAGGGAATTGCATTCTCTTCCTCATTGTGTTTATGCATGATATTGTTACTTGATTTGATCAATGAGGTGCGTGTGGAAGTAATGTCATTTCTGGGAAGAGGCATTCACTGGTACTGTGAAAGTTTACAGAAACACCTCTCTTTTCTGGGGCAATTTTGGAAGCATGTGTTAATATGATATTGAGCTTTGAGGCTATGCCACTGATGCCCAGGAGTATCACCTGGTCTGCAAATCTCGCTGTTTTAAACCACTAAATTTTGTTACCACTGTATATTCTGCCTATCTCATCTGAGTCATCCATATGTAATCAATGCAAAGATTAAGTGAAATAATATAAATAAAGCATTTAGTTGAGTGTGTATTACATTAGTTAATTAATAAATCTGACTCTTTACTCTCTTTTTCTCTAAGTGTATTAAAAGAAAAATGAATATGCTACTATAGTTTACAATAATATGAAGTTAATAAAGTCCACCAGCCCCTTACATCCTTTCTTATTTTACCTTTGTACCTTTCCCACCTTTTCCCTTGGGTCCTAGCAATCAGCTATTACAACAAAGATTTAAAAACAAAATAAAAACTCAAAATGTCATACCATAATAGTAATCTCAAACATGTAAAGATAGGTTAAAATCATCTTGGATTGCTGTTTCTTTTTGTCCATCAAAGGCTGCAAGGTTACTCTTCTCTGGTTATCTCCTTCAATGCAATGATTTTTGTCAGCTTTTGACAATAGCGGTGCCAAAGAATATTTTCTTATGTTTACTTCAGGTCACAATTTCATTGGGTCTACTTGGTCTGACACCACTAAGTCTTTTAAACTTAAAGTAATCTCAAATGAGTTTCTTAAATTTACTTGCAGGGCCTAGAAAATGGAAATATATGAAAATTGTATGAAACAATACTTTTTGTTTAGTAAATGCAAGAACTGGCTCTCAAAATATTTTAAATAATTAATAGCTATCATATATGGACAACTGACTATGTGCCAGGCACTTGGAAAACTATTCTTTG
>PVJO010007322.1:0-82596 GCA_004026905.1 Hystrix cristata
CACTCTGGAGAACTAGGGAAGTCAGGGGTGTGAATGAGTCCGAGTCCGAAGACCTGAGAATTGGGGCTGCAGGGGTGAGTCCCGGCGTCTCAAGGCCTGAGAACCTGGAGCTCTGACCAGAAGGGCAGGAGAAGGTCCCAGCTCTAGAAGAGCCAATTGTCCCTTCCCCCACCTCTGTGTTCTACCCGAGTCCTGGGTGGTGTGGCGATGCCCGCCCATCCTGGGGAGGTCCATTTTCTCTACTCAGTCTACAAATGCGAGTGCTAATCTCTTCTGGAAACACCCTAGCAGACACACTAGGAAATAATGTTTTGCTAGCAATCCCCAACCCAGTCAAGTTGACACATAATTAAGCATCACGCCGTGTGACCTTGGCCAAGCCATTCTGCTTCTCTGCCTTGGTTTTCTCATCTGTGGAATGGACATGGCAGGAGTTGCCATCCTCTAGAGTCATGGTGAGGGTTCCGCAGGGAATGTACATGGAGTACTTCTCAGAGTTGATGCTTACTGTGTCCTCTTTCCCATCTTCTATCCTATCTTTACAACAGATAAAGTGTATATGAAACTACACAAATGTAAGGATAATCATTAACAAGGCACTTGAGTACACACTGATTACCAGGAGAGTAAACCACAGTAAGAAAAGCTGAGTTTAAAGCCTGGCTCCCCTACTGTATTACTTACTTTCCTAGAGTCAATGGTTTGCAAGAGAGCAGATTTAATACAGGACTTTTATAAGTTACAACATTCACACACCCAAGCCAAATGCAAGAAGAGTACAGGTGTCTATCAATGCACTGGAAACCCGAAAGATCTAGTCAAGGGCTTGGAGCCCACAGTACTGTCCTGTGTAAGTCCGTGTCTGCACTAAGAGGCTGAAGAAATCTATACTAGAGCCAGAGTACAACACTCACAGCAGAGATGAAGGCCAGAGCTCCCCGAAGCGAACAGCAGCCCTCCCTTTGACAGCAAGGCCCCGAGCTCCTTCTGCGATGAAAACAGCTGAGTTCCCTTTGAGAGAACCAGCCACAGTAGAGCTTCTCCTGGGAAACAGCCGGCACCTGTCTTCTGCTCCCGTTCTCCTTTATGTTGTGTCAGCAACAACCCTCAGGTGCATCCTCTATGCCCAGAACCACATCAACTCAGTCCAGCTGGGCCTTCCTGCTCACGTTGCCTACAATAAATCCACTACACTTATTTTCCAGGGGGAACCTTGGGCAAGTTACTTAATTCAAGTGACTATACCTCAGTTTCCACATCCATGAAATGGGTACAATAGCAATCATTCCTAACTCCTGTGATAGTTGTGAGGATTAAACGAGGCCTTGTGTCTAAAAGCATGAAGACTGGCACAGAGTATGTGTGCGATAAATGTCAGCTACTTGTCTTCAGTCACAGTCATCTTTACCTCTGGTGTTTGCTGGTTACGATAGAAAGATCCAATCTTGAGTTCAGCTTTTTTTTTTTTACCTACTGTCTGATGTGCAGATCCCTTCCCCTCTGAGCCTCCGTTCCCTCAGCAGTAAAATGGGAATAAAAACGCCTACCTTGCAGCACCTTTGTGAGGGTCAGAGACAACATAAGCGCATGCCTGGCACATAGACAGTTAAACATATACCTGCGTGATTTCAAAAAATTAAAAATGCGTCTGCGTGGTATCCAGCGAGCCATCTCAGGGCGCTGGGCCTTGCTCCACTCTGCGGCAGCATGTGGATGTTGCACGTCCTCCCGGAGTGGTAGTGGGAGAAGCACAGTAAAAACCCTGGCAGGCAGCCCTCCTCTCCTGTCAGCTGGGTACATACAGTGGGGACGTTTGGCCCCAATTAGCTTTCACACTTCCAGGGTCCAAGTTCAGGAGACTGTCCCCAGCTCCCAGAAGGAGAGTTATGCACTCGTATATGAAGGTTGTTAACCTGGGCAATAGCCCACAAGGCCCCTGAGGTCTGCAGGGCATATGTGCGCGTGTGTGTAGTGACCCTTTGAGTTAAATTTACACCAGCTCTCCAGGCAGGCAGCAGCCCCAGCCCCTGCTCTGCAAATCTCCCTCGGAAACAGGACTGCCCCAGGCGCAGGCTGTGCCCGTGGAAAGTGGAGACTCCTGACACAAAGCAGAATTATCCAGTCCTGGTTCTGAATTCTCATCTAGAGGGACTTGGGGGACCAAAGGAGGGGAGAAGGCTCCACAGTGTGGGCTGAGGCCCATGGAAGGAACCTTTCCCTTCCCTGTGTGACAGATTATGCTCGGTCCCACTTCCACACACATTCCTGTTGCCTCCCGCCCTCTCTCTCCTCTGCATACCCGCCCTGTCTATACCCTTATCCACCCAGCCTCCAGAGCTGCTGCTTCTACGTTAGTAGCTATCGGATCATTCCTTTTGAGCCCTTCATCTATATTGTCTTTCTTATGCCTCACTCTCGTGCCGTGGGAGGGGTGGGATGATCCTGTTTTAGCAGAGAAGGAGACTAGGATCTTCCAGCAGGTCAACCCGCCCAAAGCCATGTGGAGATGGTCTCCTGCCCATACAAATGATCCTTCTTCTGGCATGCCGTAGCTGCTGCATTCACACTATTTCTTTCTTTTTTGGTATCAAAAAGGGTGTTATATTTATCATCTAACACCTAGCACAGAATTGCTCCCTAATAGTTTGGTCACTGTGCAGCCTGCTGATCTAAGAACCGTGTGCTCTCCACCACCCACCTGTCCTCCAGGCCACCCAGCTAGGGGCTGGACATTCCATTTGTAGTAGTCAGCATTGGTCTGCTCAGCACTATTCTCCTTCTCCCAGGGAAAGGATCCTCTCACCTTTGGGTTCTATGGCTAGAACTGGGAGATACCATCCCAAGTCCCTGAAGACTCTTGTTCTGAAGGTCACATTCACCACTCGAGTCACCTAGAGTCCTGCCTGAATCGCTTAATTGGAACTTCTGCACTTTCCTGTTACACATGGAGCAGAGACCAGAAAGATTCGCACGTCACCAGGTTCCCCTCTCAGGTTCCCTGACAAACTATGTTCCCCAGCTTCTCTGGCCTTGTTGGGGGACCACATGACTACTTCCCATCGATGCAACATGATCAGAAGTGATGTTTTGAGTGACCCTCTGAATCAGTCCATTTAGTGATTTAGTAGACCCTGACATATAGAATAAAGGGCTGGGGGATGTAGCTCGGTCCGAAGCTCTGGTTCAATCCCCAGTGCATATCTCTCTCTCTCTCTCTCTCTCTCTCTCTCTCTCTCTCTCTCTCGCTCTCTCTCTGGCTCGCTCGCTCGCTCTCTCTCTCTCTCATACACACACACACACTGACTGTGTCTTCACTATCATCTATTTTTCAGAACCACAAAATGCAAAGAATCTGGGCACCTGAGTGGCTGCATGGAGCAGAGCGACTCACCACAGCATGGACTGTGGCGTGAACAAGAAATAAGCATTGATTTGGGGCCAAACTACTGAAATGTTGGAGTCTGTCCATAAAGCATGCACACACAACAATTTCTGCCTCTTTGATGCTTAACCTAGAAGAATGCCAAACAGTTATGTTGGGGGCACATTACAGGAGGACGTTTCTGTCTGTGTTTGCCAGTAACAAACGTCAAGGGGAAGGAGTGATTTTTAAAAGGAAGGAGAGAAAGGAAATGGTTTAAAGTTGTAACTACCACGTACTGAGCACTATTGCATACCAGATATGAAGGTGGCGCTTATTAGCATTCTCATGTCACCTCCCAAAGCCACACCCCCATTTTACAAATGAGGAACTAGTTCCTGCATCACACGACTGACCACACCTGCCTGCCTATAAATTCAAGCTCTTTTTATTAAGCCATTTCAGCAATTAAGATTAGTTTAGCCAAATATATTTTTACATAGTTTTAAGATTTGTCCAATGGTGGCCATGTTATTTTTATAATAGTAAAATAGCACGTTTAAATCCAAAAGAAAAAAATAAAGTTAATCTAGCCACAAAAGAAGGCCCAGAATCCAAAACTCCAATCTCTATGGGGCTTGTCCTCTTGTGTTAATCCTTTGAAGAAAAGGCTTTCCTGAGCAGTAAATGATGGTCCAGCTGAGGAAAAATGACAGTAGCTCGTATTTCAATTTCCAGTCATTCTAGGAAAATGAAGATTTCACACAAGTCTTGTAATTGCCAATGTGTGAGTAGCATCTTCATAAGCGCTAATTCCCATCACCGGTTAATCAGGTTGGGTTTGGATAACCAGGTTAGGTCTCCTATGTTTCCTGCAAGGAGTCTGCTCTTCCGCTACCTGCTGCCTCCACCTTCCCGCCCCCACCAGCCCCTCTGTTTCTCCTCTGTGTCTGTTTACGTCTTCCTGGTTTTCAATTTCTTAATGATGTTTTAACGAGATGCCAGTTACACATGCAAATTGGAAAGAGGCGACATTGAGAGATTGCTACCTGGTGGTAAATTTATTAAAATCAAGGCAGTTTTAATAACTTCCTTGCATATGCATCCGCCTCCATGTCTGCAATATTAGTTTCGGGGTTTTTTTTAACCTTCTTATTAGAACAACTATGTTAAAAAGTATAAGGTAAAGTCCTGAGAAGTAAATTTAATTGTTTCTTAAGTGTTCATCTTGTTCCGTAAAATAGATTATATAGGAGTAAACTAATTTTTTGGACCTTTTCCAACTTTGTCCTCCTGTTTCTTGCAGTACTTGCAAATGTTTTCTTCACCTTCATCATCGTAATGCCATTATAGCTTTATAGCTGCCATGTATAAGCACCTAACCCAAGATCTCATAGCTAGAGAACAACGGACATGGGTTCCAAATTCAAATCGAAGGGTTTAAGCCTCCTGTTCTTCTCCTTCCCCTTCTTAAAACTTTCCTTTCCTTTGCCTTCGTTGATCCCACAGCCTTCTGTTTTCCTTTTAGCTCTCATCGACATTTTCTCTTTCTCCTTCACAGTCTGTTTCTCTTCTTCTTATCCTCACCCCTCCCTATTCTGCCCTCTGCCTTCGTCTTACAAAACACCGCCGTTCATCACCATGGCCACCCTCGTTTATTACTGTGATCCCGACCACTATTGCTCCTTGGCAGCTTCCACACCGACCTCTCCTGAGCTGGTGACCCGGAAGAGCCTCCCCAACCCCAAGCAAAGCTCATCGACTTCTCCCCAGATCTCCTCCTATTGTGTGTTTGCCACCTAAATCACGATGCCAACCAGAGGCCCATGCCTTCCTCGCTCCTGACATTTGCTACTGTGAGCATCTTGGCAGATCTTTTCTCCCACCACCGACTCCTACCCTGGGATACAAGGGCTTTCTGAAGCCCGCACTCTCCATCTCTTTTCTCTCGAGAACAAGATTCCCTCCAGGGACAAGGTGTTCCAACATTGCTGCAATGTAGAGAGGTCTTCCTGATTCCGGAGCTCAATGTGAGGAAGCACACTAGCCTGAAATGTAAGCCGCATCCTCCAGACTCGGCGATAACAGTAATAAAAATGGTTTTCTTGTTTCTATATTGCCCGCCTTTTGCTTATTTCCCAGTTAGCTCAAAATGTGGATAGGAGGAAAGTGGCACTTACTGAGCCTATTCAAACCTCTGCCAGCCAGCGGTCGCCCCAGATTTTCCTTCTCCTCCCCTCAGAGGCACCAGTGAGTCCCACTGAGCTGAACTGGAGAATGGTCTTGAGTCCTCTCCACCTCAGTCCTGAATTTCTGGCCTGGCATCTTTCACCTGGATCACTGAGACAGCATTCCTGTAGCTTCTGTACCTCCATCTTGCGCATCTCCTTGCCCAAGCTCTGCCCCCACACCGTCTAGATCTTCCTGAATTAGAGCTCTGGACACAGTTGCCCATTTGCTGAGGCGAAGCCCCGACTCCCAAAGTGGCTCATAAGACATTACAGGACAGCAGGAAATGTTTGGCATATGATCACAAGGATGAAACTCTTTGTTTAAAATACTCTTGTATAAACTCACAAAGAGCAACGACTAGCTCCAGGAAGCTGGGACAATACCCAGCACACGTTAGGCTGTCAATAAAACTTTGCTAAGTAAATAATCATTTCCTTTGAAAATAGACTGAATCTAGAGTCAAAAGTCCCAGTGTCAAGTCGCAGGTTGGCCCATTACTATCCCTCTTCCTCGGGAAGCCTCCGTCCTCACCTGCAGAATGAGATTACATTACCTGCCCGACAAGGTCGTGACGGAGACACAGCGTGTGAGAAGCATTTGATCAACTAACCTTACACACTGTGAGCCTTGAGGTTCTGCCCCTACTTCCGGAGTCTTCTGAGCCAATTCGCATTTGTCATTCAGGCACTAGATTTGGAAATTTCAGTCTGAGCTTAAACATCAAAACTCGTGTTCCTAAAGAACTTATTTTTTTAAAAAATCATCGTCTCTAATTTGAGTCATGGGAAAAGCTTGAAGAAAATCAACTTTTCTGCGAAGATTATCTTTGAAACTGCTGCAGCTTGGTCTCCGTCAGGCGTCTATAGTGACGCAATTCGACTGTTTGTGTGCTTGATTTCATACTGCTGTGTGTATGGGCTGCATATATTTGATTTTTATGGTATTTTTTTATGTTTGCAAACAGCAGTCTTTAACCTAAAATGTCTCTCAGTTTAAATGCCAGCCGTTAAATACACAAAATGGCCAATCAATTTTTTTCCATGCATACAGTCAATTCTTGGTTTTGTGTGAACGCTGAGAGCAGTCAGAGAAAAATCAAAGAGGATCAGACCTCAGAGCAGGATGGCCTTAAAAAATATTTTCAGTGCAGCCCCCTCACTTAATAGATGAGAAACAGAGGCTCAGAGAGGGAGAGGGCTTCCCCGAGATCACACAGCTGAGGAGAAAGGCGCGGCCTACAGGAGAACGCAGGACTGCCCCTCACCCTTCATCCCTGTCTGCGATATTCCTTTGTTGCAAGCAGGGATCTAGATTAATTTCTAGCCCATTTTAGAAAACAGAGCCAATGTTTGGTACGTAGAGAAAGACCACAGCACTTATCACCGAGACAGAGGTGGGAACAAAGAGATTTCAAAGCAGATAATCACTGTGCTGGCGGGACTGGACATACACGGGGCCACATCTTTTTTATTGTAGAGAATTTACAGGCAACTGATCTCCCCGTATTTGAGTATAGGGACTTAATTTCATACAAGAAAAAAAACAGTCAGCCTTCTCTTGACCTGGGCCTTGGGATTATTTTTACCTTTGCTTCCCATCCTTATAACGAAGCATAGGTTTGCAGTCAGGTGGACTCACTTCTAGGGCCTTGGGCAAAGGGCTTCATGTCTCTGGGCCTCAAGCCCTCTGCTCTTAAAACAAGGTCAATAACACCCTCTTTGGGAAGGGTTTGTGAGAATTTAAAAGGGAATCCTTTAGCGAACATCTCAGAATAAAGACCAGGAAACATCAGCCACCCTTTATGGCTGACTCGCCTCGTTTATAAAGTTTGGAAATGAAATTGTCTTCCACACTGCAAGGAATTATGCCACAAAGCAAGTAAATGGTGGGTGGTGACAATAGCTCCCAGCAAGCACGATGCGGGCAGTGGACCGCTGCACCCACAATTGTCTACAAGTGATCCCCTACTGGAGTCTAGCACTTAAAAAAAAATTAATTCCATTTATTGGTCAACATTCCCCATGAGAACGCATCTTTAATTTAATCATGTAAATCAATGGGAAAAATCTAATTCACTTTAGAGAAATTTGCTTCAAGGCTGGCCTTTTGGGAATGAATCTGTTCCTTAAAGTGTATCCAAACCAAGTGACGTGTGTCTTTACCACACTTACAAAGGGATATAAATTCATCTCAAGCCCATTTTAGCAAATAGAGAGTTGATTAAATAAATGGCAGCGCTAGCAATCCAAATAATCAGTCATTTCAAACATCTCAGACACTAATTTTAATGCTAACTTTTAGCTTTTGACAATTGTAGATGTCATTTGCTTCTTTAATATTTAATTTGCCTGATTATCACTATATTAGCTCCAAATAGATATTTGATTATTGTTCCTCTTTTAATTTCTCTAATGCTTGTTCTAGAGTCCATCTGGCTTTGGTTTGTGGAGTGCACCCTTGACAAGGAAAGTGTCAACTCACATCCAGCTCAAAAGAGTGTTTCACTTTTCAGATGGGTGGTAGTCTCGATGGGGGAGTAACTTCTTCCCAGGGAAGCCACCAACTGCCCAGCCTAGGGGTGATCAGGTGGACCAGCTAAGAGGATGGATGAGAAAGGGTACAATAACCCGTACACCTAGTGCTGGTCCCCAGAAGTGATGAAGAGGCAAATAAATGACTCATTCCATCCATAAACCTCTACTAGGACCCTTTGTGTGTCAGCACTCAAGACATAGAGAAATAAGGACTATTACAAGTCTTTCTTAGGCTTAAGGAGCTCACCATCCACTCTGGCTACAGAAAACTATATAAACAGATGTTTATAGCCCAGAACTATTCCCACTTTGATGGTGGAGCAAGGCACCCTTGACCCACACTTGAAAAGAGGGTAGGCTTTTTGGAGGAGGTGAGCTTTAAAGGGAACTAGCCAGCCAGAGGAGAGGGAGAGTCTTTGTGCATTAAATAAATACAACATATATTGATTATACATGTCATCTTTTGTACCCAGGTTGACCCAGGAGTGCAAGGAAAGCAAAACAGGTATTTCTACTGTGGTGCCAGTTTGAGGTCCCATCAGGAGAATGGACCCACCTCAAGCATGATAGAAATAAAAGCTTTGACATGGGAACCAGGGCTCACACACATGTAGAGGAGGCTAAGGAAATGGAGGTATGAAGGTAAGGAGCTGGAGGGCCAGAGAACAGGTAGAGAAACCAGCATTCACAGTGCCCGTTAAGGTCAGTTACCAAGATGAGACCCCACAGGAGGAACTCAGGGAGAGATGTGTAGAGCCACCACCTCTTACCACCATGAGGATGATGGCTTTTCCTCTACCATCTAAAGCTCCCGAAAGTTTCTCTCACTGGCCAACTTTAACCCAGAACCTACAGAGAAAAGGATTCTTGGAAACAAAGTTCCCAGAAGCAGACTGGAAAGTTCCCAGAAGTGGGAATCTTGCTGAGCTGACAAGAGAAGGTCCCACACACCACCTTCAGTGAGTTCCAGTCGACAGGAAAGGTGGCATTAATCACTCATAGCCACATACACCCACGCCATGAAGAACACATATTGGGAGTCCTGAGTCACCCCAGGGGGTGTGAGAAGGTTTCCACAGGGGCCCCGCAAGTGAGCTGGGCTCTCTTGGCCTGTTGGCGAGGGAGATACTGTAAGCAGGTTCTAAACATGATTTCTCTCTTACGCTCATCCTCCAGCCCAGGTGGCCCTTGTTCCTTTTACCATAGTTCAAGGAAAAAAATCTGTTTGCGTCTCTCTAACAGCACCAGGAAAGGTTTATGGCTCTGGGGACAAAGGGTGAACACAGCTTAAAGAAATATTCTTACCTCCAGAGTGATAAATAAAATCCCTGAGCCAAATCTGTGAGACAGCCTCAGCCAAGGAAGACTTTGTCTCTAGGTGGCCCAGCTGAGCTACAGGACAATTCGAGGCTTCACGCAGACCTGGCCGGCGGGGGCCCACCCTCCGACCCGTGCCGCAGCAAATGGATGAAAAATCGTATCATTAAACTCTTTGATGTTCTCCTGTCTAATTGAACCTGTGAAATTTCCTAAGGTTCTCCAGCCTCCAAAAATTCAATTTTCCATGTAATGCATGGTGACGTGTCAATAAATCATGCTGTAAAATAAATGCGTGGATTCTTTTGTGCAGGAGCGAGTGAGGAATAAACCTTTCGTAATTGATAAATAATGTCATTGGAATCAATAGCTGGCAGAGGAGTTGGAGGAGTACGCCTGAATCATGTATGAGCGCTCTGGGGTGATCAATGCCTTTGAAACAGCCAGGAGCTTGGGAGCCAAGTGTATAAATTACTGCCTTAATATTACAGCAGGGCCCCAAGTTTAAAAATGGGTGCGTTGCTAAGCGCTAGTGCGATGGGAAGAAGGTGGGCCTAGGGTGTGGGTGGGATGAGTTCCCTGTCGGGTACTCTGGAGGCCTGTGGGGTGCCACAGAAGGGCAGCAATAGAAATAAGGGGCACACTGCACAGTCTGGGCCTTGGGATGGAGACAGCACAACTCCAGCCCTGGCCATTCCCCACTGCAGCCCATGTTGGCAGCAACAGAAGTGATCTGCTATGAAAAACACAAAGGCTTTAGGAAAACAGCCTAGCGATCTCGGGCACTTGGGCTCAGGGGCTGGCACTGATATACAGGATGAAGGACAAGCGTGGGCGGCAACGATGGACCATACCGAAACAAAGGGAAGTGTTTGCAGCAGTCAGAAGCACCAGCTTCAGAGTCAGCTTGCTCAGCCCCATCACCAGCTGCGTGACTCTCAGCAGGTTGCTTAGCCTCTCTGTGCTCTATCTTCTTTCACAGAGTGGGAGATCGTGGAGCCAATCTCGGTGACGCATAAGGATGAGATGGAATCACGTTCATAAATACCCCATCTCAGTGTCCAACCCTTCTAAACACTAAGCAAGTTGGAGCTATAGGGCTTTACTGATTATATATTGTTTCAGCACAAGAGTGGGCGCTTCGCTTGTATTCCTGTATTTGCTTTTCACAACAACTCCGCGAGGTAGTTACTATTATTATCCCTAGTTCATGGATGAGAAAATGAGGTTCGGAGAAGTTCAAGACATGGCCCAAAGCACCCGCCTCTAACCGGTGCAGCCAGGATTTGAACACAAGGTAGTCCACGTCCAAGGCTGTTTCTTAACCAAGAGACTGTACTGTCGCATGGCTCGTGGCTTGGCGCCACCCCAGCTATGGGGAGGGCCTTGCTTGACGAATGCTGCCCACAGTGGGCGTTGGGGGCATCCTATCTGGCTCACAGACAGCCTGATGGAGAGGAGACAGTGGACAAGTCCGAGTGGGCGCTGGGTTCCAACCCAGCTGCACTATGTGTGACTTGGAGGCCATCACTGCTACCCACTAGCCACTGTGGTTGCCCCATCACGAATACCAGAAAGGTCTTTCTCACCCCTCACAGTCCTTACCAAAGCATGGCGCAAAGATCAGTGTAGTACCTGGGGGCAGAGGCCATCAGTTAGGGGAGCTTTAAAGAATGCCAGGCAGAATCTTGGCTTGATGGTCCCTGGATGTGTGTTCTTGGGCCAGTCCATTTCCTCAGCCCTAAAATGTGAACCAGAAGGCCAGCCTTCAAGGACTGAACGGAGAATTGGATGAGATGGCCAACGCAAACTTCTTCCTGGCCAGTGTCTGCAAGCAGGTAGATCCTCAGAACATATCAGACCTCTCCGATCCCCTTTTCCTTCCAGAGAAATTCAGAAGGAATACCAGCAGAGCTGCTGCACAACTCTAAGGGGAGCTTCTAGCATCTACTCTTGAAAACAACTGGATGCAGCAGTCAGAAGATATTTGCAGCAAAAACAGAGCAAACCTACACATTCACCTTCCAGTCACATCCTGCAAAAGACCTTCCCTGGCCCCACGCCCTGAGCTCTGGTGGCCCCTGTACCCGCCGACACAGCATCTCCTCTCCTGCTCATCACAAAGCGTCTCTCCTTCCCATTAGAAGCCCAGCTCGGTGAGGATAGATACAGTGTGTCTTAGGTTGACTGGGCTCCCTCAAAAGTAAACCCCGAGACTAGGATTTGAACGCAATTTATTTAGAAAAAAGTCCCAGGACGCACCCGTAGGGAGATAGGAAAATGAAACAGAGAGACAAGAAGGATACACTGACGAGCAGGTACCCACTGTGGGGTACTGGAGGCCTCAGGCACAGTGTCACACATGCCCCAGAGTTGTCCAATGTGATGGGTGAAGAAGCTGAAATATTTACACACCAACTCTTGCCTGCTACTGGTTGACTCCTAGAACTGCCAGCCCCTGTGACATGCAGACAAGGGCTCCAGCAGCCAGAAAAAGCTCTCCGTAGAACATCTCAAGAGTTAGCAGCAGACAGCTGCCCTGTGTGGGAGAAGCGAGGGCCACAGCTGGTGAAACCTCTACTGCACCCCATCTCTTTACTCGTCTCTAAAGCCAGAAGCCATCCCAGTGCCTGGCCTGATGCTTGCTTTATGGAATGGAATGGAATGAATGAATGAATGAATGAATGAAATGAAGAAAAGTGATCCTGGGCCAGAGTTGTTGTACAATAGAGAAGGGCAGATTCTACAACTTCTACCGCCAAAGCCTAGCTGCAGCAAGCTCTCCTGGCAAGCCCCGAAGAAGAGAGTGTTTTCCTCTGCCTGGGTTGGGCCGTCCTGGGTACAGCATCCTGTATCCCAGGGCCCAGGTGGGTGCAGATCAAACCACTGAGCAAAAAGGTTTCTTCTCTGTTGGGATAGTAGGAAAGGAGAAAGCTGCTCTGGGAAGCTCTAGAGGCTGGAGGAAGCCTCTCTGTCTCCATGTACGGCCCACCATCTAACACAAGAGCCTTGAATATCCCAGGCACCCAATACATGCCTGAGAAACCAAGCTGGATTGGTGGAAGAAATGGATTTCAGTTCAATAGCGGAATGAGTTTTCTAGCCTTTTGTGACAAAATGGACTTACGCGTTTGTTCACTCGTTTGGCAGACATTTGTGTAGGACTCCGTGTGCCAGGCTGAGCTAAATAAGGGCAGAGGAGTGAAGAAAACAAAGTTGTTGACCTTGAAGTCAAGAGGACCGTCAGACACATCAAGTCATAAACAGAGCGCCACATCACAGGTAAAGTACTAGAAGTGTGTGGGGGAAGATGACGGCAGCCAGGGGAAGGATGTATTGTCAGATTGCCCGGCAGTTGGTTGTGACAATTTTTATCCATCCATGTATTCATTTCTCTGCCCCACCAACCAGGTTCAGAGGGAAAGGGACATCGTCCCTGTCTCAAGGGCCTCATGAGTGTTCAAGGAAGTATTTACATCTTAGTCCTCAGGTCCATGCAAAACACCACCCGTGCTGGGCTCTGGGTCGCCCTGCCACCCTCGCCTCTGGCAACTAGTCAACCCCTGCTCAGCCTTCCAACCTCAGTGCGTTTATCTCTAGCTCCAAGATACCCACCGTGGTCCCCTGGGCTGGAGCAACTGCCCCTCCTTGTGCTTACTCAATCTCAGCACCCACACACTCTTCGCTGTTCTATGTCCCTCTCAGTCAGAATCAGATTGCAAACAACGTAACAGAGGCTTAGGGAAGGTGGGCTTTATGCTTCTCCTACACAAGCCAAGCCCAGAGGGAAGTTGTCCACATGGCATGTTGATTCCCCAGGCCCTCAGACTCACTATCTTCCCAGATCACCACTCTGCCTTTCCCAGTGTGTGGTTTTGACCTTCAGAGTTTCCAGTAAAGACCAGCCGGACATTCATCAGACCTGTCCAGTGTTTTCCTGAATGCACAGCTAAGCTTCATTTGCCAGACTCCTTTGTAGCTAGGCACAGCCGGCTGACTGGGCGCCAGCCAGTGGAATGTGGACAGAATGTCCCCACCAAGCCTGACACACAAAACACCCCACCACAGACCTCCCTTCCCTTTCTCTGTCTGCTTGCTGAACCAAAAGGATTCTGAGAGCCAGCAGAAGGTAGAGTCACAAAATGGCAGGAGCTTGTGACTCTGAGTCACCACCAGGTCAGGAATACTCACACACAACAGACTATTACAAAGAATAAGCTTCGTCGTGTTGCTCTGTTTGTAGCCATGACTTCCTGAAATGGACATGGAGCTGCGCTTCTCGGATCCCCTCTCAGAGAGGGGCTCGTGGCTCCAATTACTGGGAACCTTGTTTGCACACCGGACTGCCTCAGCCTCAGAGAGCCCCCTTGTCAAGACCAGCCCCATCCTGGAGCAGCTCACGACCCTGTATTGTTGCACAGGTAAGGAGGGGAGTAGAGGCCCATCTGCATCACAACTGTACCACAACCGACCCTTTCTTTGTCCAACCCTATTTCCTCCCTCTCCCTTACTCAGGTGTAGATCCCAATAGCACCTCGTCACAAGCCTCTTGCACACTAAACTTTTGAGTGCCTCTTACAGAACTTAATGCATGGTCCAAGATTGATGCCACGGCTCCAACTCTCACATCCACATTTCAATGGGCAGATTGGAGAAATAGGTGAAGAAGGCATCACCTGCAGGCTCTCCAGAAACCTCCTTAGCCATAGTGGAGGAGCCGTACGAGCCACACACAACCACGAAGAAGGCTAGACAATGTGTCTTTATTCTGAGCAGTCATGTGCCCCACTAACAGCCACTCAAGAAGAATAAGAGAATAGATATGGGAGAGGAAATGCAATCTCCATCACACAGCCCGGCCAGCACGAAAAAGGACTCGCTCCCTTTTTAAGACTCACACTGCCTTTAAGCCTCCTCAAACTGACCCCCTCACTTCAAGCACCATTCTTGCTACTTTCCGAAGCAGTTCGGGAAGTCTTCTCTCCTGAGTGTCTTTATGAGGCACGATCAAAAACACGGTGAAGGCTGCTGCTGAGCGCCATCCAAACGAAAGGCAGCCTCCTAAAAACATTTCAATGTGTCTTCATCTACCTCATTCATGTAGCTGGCGCTGTGCAGCTCTGACTCTTCTTCAAAATCGAAAGGACCATAAAAGGTAAACAGTTTGAATCAACTCAAAACACTGAGGCAGCCACAGAGTGCAAAGAAAGATACGCACAAAATAAAAGACTTTCAAAACGGCTTCAGGAAGTGGCAAGAATGGCAGGATAAGTGTGTTCAAAGCAACGGGGAGGATTTGGAGGGGGGTGAACGGCAATGAATCTTTTACTGTAATGCACTGCTTAATCTAAAAATTCACCATATTTTTTCTATCACACTCTGTATGTCCAAACACCTGAGCAGAGTCTCCAATTAACAGCATCATCTTTGTTTTGCATTCCCCCTCACAGGTTAATTTCCCTATTTACTCTTTCTGCCCATTTTGAAGGATGATTGCTTTTCTGGGCGAAGAGCCCACATTGGGGGTATAGTTTTAAGGTCTTGCACCATCCCAAACACTTACTCAGATATGGGCAGTATATAAATAAACGTAGCCGATCTATTTACCTACGTACACCCACCTGCCTCGATAGACATGGGACTTAGTGTGGTCACAAAACGGACACACATCTGTGGGAACAATGGTGTGGCCGCCCATACTACCTGGCCGTTGTCATAAAAACACCAATAAGAGGCAGCAGAAGTGTGTTTGACTGGGAGAATGATTCTTGTTTCCTTTTCATTATTCTTAATAAAAGGAGATGGTGCCGAAAAATTGTGTTTCCTGGGTTATTTTCCCCAAGAGATCTTTTATAAAACACGGAATACATAACAGACGATGTTGCAGGCGAATGCCTCATTAAGGGAATATATTTAGAAAGAAATAGTAACCAATCCAAACAGTTATTTTCTGTATATTCTCCCCCCTGTAAAATAGAGTAATTGGATATGATATGGATTTAGTAACAGCCCTCAAACAATACTGTGGAGAACATGTCACTGGTGTCTGAGGTAGAGGTGGCTTTAAATGCCATACAAAGGCAGCACTATTAGCAGGCACCTCACAAGCCCCAGGAAAAGGATTCTGTCTTCCAAAGAGACTTCTTGATTGATTCGACCAGGTGGCTTTGTGTTTCTTTGTCTCGCTCCTTGTCTTTTTCTATGTAGCCTCCTAGATGTTCTGCACCTCCGTCAACATGTGAACCAGCGGTGCTAACTCTCCACTTGTGACTCACTCATTCTCCAAATCTCGAGGCCTGTGTAGCCGAGAGCTCCCTGGATCTCTACACAAATGTCACCATGGCCCCTCAAAGCCAGCACGTCCCACAGCAAGCCCATCCTCTGCCCCCACCCCTCTTCCCCTCCAGGATTCCTATTCTGGTGGATGACATCACCCTTTTCCCAATTACAAAGACTAGGAAAAATCCTGAAATCTTAGCCAGCCATCACCATGTCCTGGAGACTCAGCCCCAAATGTATTACGTGCGTCCCCTTCAATCCACTTCCTCCGCCATCACCTTGGTCTGGTCCCATCGCCTCTCTCCAGGGTCACCTTCCCACCTCATCACCGCGCTGCTGTCCCAGAGCAGCTTCATGAGCTCTTTCCAGACCCCTGCTGCAGACCCTGCAGGGCACCAAGGCCAAGCTGCTTGGCTCCGGGGTCAGAGCACCTTTGCCTCTCCACTGGCATCTCATTAACCTGACACATCTGTCCCTCCTCCAGTCAGTGGCACTGTTCAAGCCCCCAAATGCCCCCACAGTCTTCCTGTCAACCTGTGAAAATATCCCTCTTCTGCTTTTCCAGCTCACCAATGTCGGCTCCTTTCCTCTCCCAGCTTTGGCTAGGACTCACTTACTCTCCAGGTTGAGGTGAGGTCTGCCGCCACCTACAGGAAGCCGCCTGGGTTTTTCTGCCCTCCCAGACTACTCCACTGTGGTAATTCTCGCTTTGTAATGTCATTTCCTAATGCTCATATGTGTCCTCCATTAGACTGTGAGCTCCACCAGGGTGGAGGTTGTGTGTGCTGGAGATAAAAGGTTCAGTTGTTAAATGATGGGAGGTAATTAATCAACCTTCGGAACCAGCAATAACCTGCAAATACAAGGTCGAGGTCAGCCCCTCCATGTCTGCAAAAATGTCAAAGTATGTGACTGGACGGCCCACAGAGAGGAAGAAGGTAGCTGCAATGACCCTCAAAGTTCTCTTCCGGACCAAGGCTCCGGGCTTCTGTTTTTCACAGAGAACAAAATGCAATTTGGGACTTCTCAACCACAGCAGAGGAGAGTGGCTAAAAGCATGTCAGATGCCTGGGGCAGAAGGAAAACATAGTCTTTGAAGTCAAATTAATCTGGGCTTAAAACTTCCTTTAGGCTTTCCTCTCTGATCCTCACCTGAAAGGTGAATATAATGGGTGGTTGTGAAGACTAGAAATAAGGATTCAAAGCATGGGAACTGATATGCAGTAAGTGATCAAGAAATGGCTAGAGTCATATTACTGCTGTTCTAGAATTGTCTTGAATCAGGGAACTACCTGGTATGTATGAGCAACTGTAATTGGTTGAGTGGTATTATGCCCATTTTACAGATGAAGAAAACCTTTCACTCCTCCTGCTTCAGCCTCCGAGAGTGCACACCATGCCCAGCTGACACTTTCATCTTATAGATGGGGAAACTGAGGCCTAGAGACTCAGGCTGGCTGGAGGTCCTGCAGCCCATTGGAAATTGAGTTGGCATCTGTCCCAGACAACCTTTAACTTAGCTCCACCAGTCGAGACTGCCCATCCACCCAGCCTACCCCACCGTCCAGTGTGAAGCGGATTTTATGACCACAAACAGGAGACATTTATCTCTAAATGACTGTTGTGCCGCGGAATAGGAAAATCAATGTGCTCATTAGTGCGAGCCCGGAGGAAGAGGCAGGAAGTGGACGGGGGCTGGCTGTACCTTGGGGGGTTGAGTCAGAGGCGCTGAGGTGGGAAAAGGGACCCCGCGGGGATGACTCTCTGTCCCCCACTCTGCTGAGATGTGTGGGGAGCCCCCTGCCATCTTCCCTGCCCAGATTTGATCCAAAAATATTGACTGTGACAGTGTTGAAATTATACCTGAAAAAACCAGTTAGCTTTAATTCCAGTCCCTAGAGAAAGCTAAGGGAGGTGATGATTAGAGAAATATTGATGGCCATGAAAATCAGACAGGCTGTCAGAAGGGAAAACTCAGCGCTGAAACATGGAGCTAGCAGAGAGCTCTGAGATCACCCTGCCCAGGAACACGGCTGGAAATGGGAAAACCAGCCCCAGGGTTGGAGGAACCTCCTCTGAGGCCAGGCAGCCGGTTAGAGGCAAAACTGGGTCTCTAGGAGTGTCCTGAAGGAAGACAGCACATCTTGGGAATCTGTGCCCCTAGTACCCAACGTGAAGCCCACTAGAGGCCAACTTCGGCCAAAGGAAGGGGACAAGGGAGTTGAGGAGCATCGGCACACAGCAGCCATTCAGGAAATGACAGCAGAATCCCTGAAGCTCCAAGACCAGAACTCTTTCCAGAATCTCTCCTCTCTCAGAATCAGCCTCCAGTAATGACTAATAAGCATTGTCTTAAATATATTTTGCCTTTTCTTTCACATTTTTAAGCACACACAGGCACAAAAAAAAAAAATCTAAGGGAAAATCATCACCCCCGTTGACCTCATCTTCACAGTGAGTATGTATCTTTCAGAGTCGAGAGCCAGAAGACCTCATTCCTCATCATCTTAGTCCGACCACGTCGAAACACTCTGAGTTCTCATCTTCCTGGAAGTGACCTGTTATTCCACAAGTTGGACCCTAGATGAGCTCAGTTTGGGGCTAGGTCCTGAGGACTGAGCTACAGGCCAAACTGATAGGGGGCTGCTCTTTTAGAGCCCACATTGTCCAGGGGAGGGACAGACAATAAATAAATGAGTATGTTTACTCTGCCACAATGCTGGTAGAGTCAGTATTGCCAGGCAAAGAATAAAGCAAGATTCAGGGCTCTGGAGAAACCACAGGAGGTTCTAATTGGAGCCAGAGTTCTCTCATTTTTAGCACAGAGTAGATCCTTAGGAAATATGTAGTTATTTAATTAATAACATTAGAGGTTACTACTGCTACTACTGGCACAACAACCCAAAATCTTAGATTATCCATAAACTGACGTTTTCTTAGTTTAATGAGTTTGTTTCCCCATCCCCTCACAGTTTTAGGGAAAAGATGCACATGACAAATAACCAAGGTCACAACAATAATTTTCTAACACATCTTTTAGGCCCTATATGTGAAGGCATATCTCCTATACTTTCTCCATCTCCATCCCCAAGAGAAGAGTAGGCTCCTACTGACTGATGAATCTGTAGTCTCTGTGAGGTCAAAGGGCAACTGTCAAATCAGCTGGGTCTAAAGTCTTTGGGGAGATGGAGAGGAGGGAGGAATGAATGAGGACCAGGCTAGAGTGGGCTTCGCAGGCTAAAGTGATGCTGGGGAGGAAAATCAAATGTGAAGTAGAGTGAAAAAATTGGATTTTTTGCTTTGCCACTTTCTGGATATTAGACTTACAGGGATCATTTCACTGCTCTGAATTTAACTTTCTATGTGCTCAAAATGATACCAGTGATGGGAGCAACCCCAAAGAGTGGTTGTCAGCAATGTGTACAACAACATATCTCTCGCTGAGAGCTAATAAACATCACAGATTAGAAAAATACTGGAGCTGGGAGACACTCAGGAACCAAGTCTCACCCCTCTCCCTTCGTTTTCCGGAAGTGAAGCTCAGACCCACACACACCACACTCAAGTTCTTCCTCTGCCCCTTGCTCAGGCATCTAATTCTGTGAAACCCACCCACCGCCTCATTGGCTTGCTTTAAAACGATATCCAAAAGAGCTTTGTTCAGGAAAACACAAATTTCAACAAGAAGGCAACACCCACAATATTTAAATATATTTTGGTAAAACTAAACAACAGTGTCTCCCTGGGTTTTATTCACACCACCTCAATAATTGTTTTCCTTTTCATATATTGAACATCTATGCTGGGCTCAGACACATGGCCTGTCATATTGTTGCAGACTCGGTACTCTGCAATTTGCAAGTTGCAGTCTATCATAAATGCACGCCAGGTTGATGCAGTCTTCATAATTACCATTTCAATGGTGTCATAATACCCCTTCGTGTTGATGTACCATAATTTACAAAACTGTCCACTGGTTGTTGGACACATTTAGCTTCTATTCAGTGTTTATTATGGGTAGCGCTATAATAAGCGTTCATTATATGTGCATCTTTATAGCCCACAGCTTGGCAGCTAATGAATTATAACCCTAGAACAAAAGAAAAATTCCTACAAGTCAGTATTTGGAGTCAAAGGCCACAAGCTTCATTAGAACACTTATCTATTCTTGTGGAATTTTTTCCGAAAGGGTTATACCAATCTATGCCATACCAGCCGAGTCTACACAAAGCGTGTCATCTTGTGTGTTCTCACTTTATTTTCCTTGATTCTTTTTCTGTCCATAATAGAAACACATGCTCAGTATAGAAAAGTCAGATCAAAAAAAGATAAAGAAACTAAAAATCAGCATAACTCCTCAGCCAAAAAAAAAAATTAATACAAGAACATGAATACATTTCTTTGATCTTTATCTCTCCATATGAGAAATTATTTTTTCCAAAATGTAGATCGTATTTAGATTCAGTTCTATTTTGTCTTGTTCTGTTTTTGTCCTTGAGTCATTGGAAACTTTTTTGAAATCATTAGCTTTAATAAATACATACTGTCCCATCATATAAACACCTTTATAGACTCACTGATATTGGATGATTACCCCGTATAATAGACAAAGGTGTCATGAATATCTTTCTGTATAAATCTGTATATAATCTATGCTGCATACCATAAGGAACTCGAAGTAAAAAGAAAGACTGGATCGATGGGTATAGCTTTTTAGAAACCCCTCTGAAACATCAGAGGAAACTGTGACATATCCGTCTACATCCTAACGGAGCAGTCAGGGGTCCCGGGAGGTGCACCAGGGTCAGCCAGACAGTGCTGATGTCCTTTGTCAGCTTGGGGACTAGGTCAAGGCATTTAACCTCCACGTCTGTTAAATGAGAAGATACCTTTTGCCAGCTGTCAAGGGGGCTGCCAAATCTCCAAACCTCTCTCCTATGGGAAAAATTCAAGTTAAGAAAGAAATAAAACGTCTCTCCTCTCTCAGAGAACTGGAGACTCCAAACCCTCTCTACCTGACCCAGTGCGTTCAGATGTAGGAGCAGGCCCTGAGCCCTGAGCACAGCCAGCCCCAAGGCCCCGCAGGACGCAGGGTCAGCTAGGGATCCTGAGCAACAACTTCTGTAGAGGCGAGAGGGCCGAGGCAAGGCAGACAGCGCTGGAAGACGGCAGCGTCCTGTGAAAAGGTGGCAAGCGGCCAGAGGTGGCCTGATCTTAGTGGTGTCTGCCTCCCCGGGCTCTTGTCCTTTCTGCTCTGAGCTTCACAGCGATTGTGTGAGCTTCCTAATACCCTTCCAAAACATTCCTTTTCCTGTCCAAGTCCATCAGAGCACATTTCTAGTGCTGCCACCAAGAGCAAACTAAGTTACATGAATAAGCCAGGCACAGAAAACAACCAGGACGGGATCTCCCCTGAAGAAGTGGAAAGTAAAAGGGATGATAGATGCCAGGGCCCTGAGCGGGGAGGTGGTTAGGGACCTGTTGGTTAAAGGACACAAAATTTCAGTCAGACAGGAGAAATGAATTCAAGAGATCTGTTACACAACATGGTGACTGTAGTTAATAACAATGTGTTCTATTATTGACAACGACTTGGAGAATGCTCTTAACACAAAAAAATAAGTACATCACATAATGCATGAGTTAATTAATTTGATATGATCATTCTACACTGGGTACATATTTTAAAACATTGCACTGTACACATAAAGAAATACAATTTTTGTCAATTAAGTTAATTATTTTTAAAAAGAACCAACCAGCAGCTAACATACACAGAGCCACAGAGACTCGAGATATTGCAAGTAGATATTCCAGAACAGCGTCCAGCTGAGTACACACTAGGTAAGTTGTGGCTGTTATGGCGATTACAACATAGGTGGCACGGCCTTGTGGTCTGAGCCTGGACGGCAGAACCAGGCTGCCTGGACCCATTTCTTGCTCTACCTTTTACCCACTGAGTGGCCTCGGCCCAGTTACTTAACCTCTCTATGCCCATTTCCTATGGATCTAAGCATACCTCTAATAATAACACCTACCTTTTAGATTGTCTCAAGGAGAAAAAGAGCTAAATATATGTTAATCCCTTAGAAGAGTGGGATCAACATATATTTATAAACCTTTAGATTTTATGACTAAATGTCACACTGGCATTTCTACAGTTCTTTATTCTAGGTGGTCCCAATAACAACCAAATGAAATGTGCTATTCTTATTTTACAAATTTGGAAGCTGAGGGTTGGAAGTTTCCTCCCAGTAGATCCCCCAAGTGATAGATGGCAGAACGAGGGCCCAAACCCAGGATTCCCACTGTGGCGGCCAGGCCCTTTCAAGTGCCTTCCCTTGGAGTGCATTAGAGTGGACTTGTGGCATTCTCAGTAATTATTCACGGACTAGTAGTGATCAATAAACAAGTGAATGAATAGAATTCATTGAAATCAGACTCCACCTAAGAGGACAGATCTAACAGTTGCTGACCACCCATTATGTGCCATTAAACGACACAGATGTCACCATCCCTCTTGGGATGCTGAGGACCCTGAGGTGGGAGGGTTTCCGGCTTCGCTCAAATCCCAGGGCTGGGGAGCAGCTGGCCTGCCCCTCCACCCTCTTTAGACTTGGAAGGGGACATCTGCAGTGTATCTGCCTGTTCACCTCCCCTCTTCCCATTATCTCGAGACTAAAGTGTGCAAAAAGGTTATGTTCGCACCCAAATTGGCATTTAGAAGCTGGAGATGAAATAAACAAATGTGTGACCAGTTTCTTGCACAGGTTTGCCTGCCGCCAGCCTGGGCCCGGCTGGCTTCCCGATCGCGGCGTCTGACTGCGGGGCTGCCTGACAGTAGCTGCGCCCGGTGTCCTGTTTATACAATGAATCTATAATGTAATTTCACGAGGTTCTGAAACGCACCGGGAAGTGTGCGAGGACTCGGTGCCCAGGCTAATCCATATGAAAGAGGCTGGATACGCGCCTGGTAAACACGCGAGACAGAGCAGAGCTACAAGCGGGCCGCCCTCCGCTGGAAAGGATTAGCATGCGGCGAAGGGGCCAGGCCGGCCCTCCGGCGGAGTGGTGGTGGATCCCTGGAAATGGACAGGCCACGCGTGGGATTTGTGGGTGATTTGCAGGCGTCTCCAAACCCACCCCTTCTACGGGAACCGAGATGTTTATGGCTGTGGGCGCAGGTGGCAGTGAACGACCTTGCAGGTTAAAGTACAAAAAGATGCATTTCTGCTCTCCAAAGCAACTTTGAGTAAGAACCAAGCAGTCGCAGGCACTGAAGAAAAGCGGACTTTCTCTCTGCTCAAATTGAGTTTTGTTTTCCTTTCTGGATCTTCTGGCTTTGGGCCTCTGGGCCAACGTCCCTGCTTCCTGGAGGTCTAGGGTGAAACACCTGCATGGCACTTTGCCCCTATATCTTCCCCAAACCCCTCTGGCAAGCCCTTCTCTGCCCTTTTCTAGCCTGCTCTAATGCTCTTTGCTTTCTAATGCTTATATTCTCAGCACGATACATTTTTTGAGTTACAATTTACATAAAGTGAAATTTACCCTTTTTGGTATGTTTTGGGGTTTTGCAAAATGCATAGAATCATGTAACTACCACCATAGTCAAGAAGAATTCCATCAACCCGCAGGGTATAGTAACACATGCCTATAATCCCAGTACTCCAGGGCCTGAGGCAGGAGGATCGCCACAAGTTCAAGGCCAGCTTGCGCCACATAGTGAGTTCAAGGCCAGCCTGAACTACACAGTGAGATCCTGTCTGAAAAAAAAAAAAGTAAAAATGTTCTTTGTAGTCAGCCTTCCTTCTTTATGCCCAATCCCTGGCTACCATTGCTCTGTTTTCTATTTCTGCAGTTTTGCATTTGGGGGGTTGTTCTACGAATGGAATCATGCAGTAGGTAAGCCTCTGAATCTGAATTCTTCCACTTAGGATTATGAGCTGTTACATGTTGCTACAGTCTGCTCCTTTTCATTACTGTATAGTATTCCATTCACAGAATTATAGTGGTTTAGCTGTCTATTCATCAGGTAAAAGGACATGTGGGTTGTTTCCAGTTTGAGATAATCAAAGTAATCATTTGCATTCAGTTTTTTATAGGAAGAGATATTTGTATTTCTTTTGGACAAATACTAGGAGTGAGATTGCAGGGTTGTAGATTAAAGATACATATAAGTTTATAAGAAAGAATCAAAATGTTGCCCAAAATAACTATATCATTCTACATTCCCTCCTGACACATTGTGGGTGGAGGGGGTGTGTTCTGTCTCTCCAGAGTGGAATGATATGGCTCCCCTGAAGGGAACAACTTTGTTTTGGTCATTCCACTATCCCCATGCCTGGTACACAATAGGTATTCAATAAATGTCTATTGGTTTAAGGACTAAACTCAAATCCTCTGGGGTCTGAACCCAGCCACACATCCTGAGAGACCACGTCACCACACCACACTCCATCCTGGAATAGGAGCAATGCTTTGCTCCCTGAAATGCGGGCAGCTGCTGGTGAGTTTTAATTTAAATTAGTGACAGGGTCACAGAATTGGAGGGCGACTCATGAGGCAGACAGTAGTAAATGGCAGGCGAGAATTCTACCACTGAACCACCCATGCAGACAGTAGTAAATGGAAGACGATAACAAGACCCAAGGGCTCGCACGTGGTCCAGATCTGCAGCAAGACCGGCCTGGGAGAGTGGGGTGTGCAGGGGCAGAGAGCGTGGAAGTAAGCAAAGGCCACCCAGCAGTAACAAGCTGAGGCTGTTCATTCAGAGGTAGCCCTGCCGGGAGTCAGCCATGGTCACGCTCGGCAGACACTGGGAAGCCAGCAGGGGCAGGAAGAAGGGTGGCAGCACGGGGCTGACCGGCTATTGGTGTGGGGAAGTTGGCAGCCAGCTGCCCAGAAGTGGGACATTGAAGATAGGTGGTCTGAGGAGTGTGTTTGGCTTCCTCGGGTCAGTCCTGAGATAGTAGCAGGGACAAAGGGAAGCCAGATGCCGTTCACCAAGTCCTGACCACTCGGCGGCTGCAAAGGCAGGGACCTGCAGCCGGGCCCTGGACAGCCCTCCCACAGCCTCACAGTCCCCACCAGGCCATCACCCAGGAACCACACCGCCCCACCCTCGGAGCTAAACCACCTCTGCCAATTAGCTGCCTGGTTCACGCACACAAATAATCATCAAATCTGAGGGTCGGGGCTCAGAAGAGGTGGAACTATGTTTAGTCCAGCACGTCTCCTTCCTCCCCCATCAGCATAGCAACATTACAATTGTTTGTGATGAAAAGAGTAGGTAGTGATGGAGTAGTTAGTTAACCCTGGCCAGGAGCCATGCCAGCTTTCATTTCATCCTCACTCTCTGAAGTTAGTTTTAGATACTAGATAGATATTAGATACTGGACACATTATCAATTATCCCTCATTTCGCAGTTGAGAAAAGAAAGAATCAGAAAAGGCAAGAAATCTGCCTAAGGTCGCACAGCTAATAAGGAGCACAGCATAGATTCAAAGGCCCAGTTGAGCGGCATGATGGCGCTGAAGTCCCACAGCCCATTGTGGTGGGTGAAGGCAATGGCAGGATCCCTTGGCATGGAGTCGGTGGGTGCAGTTTAAAAAGACTTGTTCTGATGTTCAGCAGGAAGTGCACGGGCTCTGGCATCAGGCAGGCCAGCCCAGGACCCCAGCTCTGGAGCTGGTGACCCACACACCTGTGCAGGGGCCACCACCTCTCCGGGCCTTGGACACACTCCGTAGAGGGAGACAATACACTGTCTTGTGCAGGGCAACATCCCCTTCTTGACAGCCTGCTACTCTCTCGGACTCTGGTCAGTCCCCTTCCTGGTTGAGGGAGGCCATGTGTCTTTGGGACAGGTCTAGATTGGAGACAGGCATGAATTCAAATCCTGCCTTTACCACTTTCCCCGAGCCTTGGTTTCCTCATTTGTAAAATGCGGAAAACAGCACCAATTGAGAGGACTGCTGTGAAAGTCAGGCTACCCAGCATGTGGAAGAGGTCCTGGAAGATAGCAAAAGCCCACTGAAAGTTAGCTCTGCTATTTATTGTTATTTTTCTTGTCTGCGAGCCTTCTTGGCCTGGACCATTAGGATCATTCAGACTCATAAAAGCTCCTCAAAACTCAAATAAGGTTGCTGCTCAGCCTGGCCCTTTCTGCCCTCTATACTGCCCCAGGCATGTTGGGCCTCCATCTTGGTCCTGGGACCTCAGTCCTGCTCCAGGCTTGTTGCTGGTCCCTCCTTACCCTGGGCTCCCACTCAGGACTCACCCACTGCACTGTGGGCTGGGGAAGCTCCCACCCCACGGAGCCTGGCCCAGGAGTTTGATGTCTGCTGCATGAACAGCTGGCTAGGCTGTTGGGGCTTAGACCTAAAACGCCCCCCAGAAGTCTTGTATTCAGTGGTGGGACTCTGGGAAGGTGATTGGATCACTGGGCGCTGTACTCATCCGCCCTGGATTAGTCCACTGATGAATTCACAGCTGACTGTGCTATTTGGAGGTGGGGCGGATCAGATGAGGCGGGTTACTAGGGAAGTGACCTAGAAGGGTGAATTCTTGTGTCCAGGTGCTCTTCCTCTCTCTGCTTCCTGCTCACCATGAAGTGAGCAGCCTTCCTCCACAGGGAACTTTCACCACGTTGTTTCTGCCTGGGAGCAGGCTGATCATGGACTAGACCCACAGAAACGTTAAGCCAAAATAAACCTCTCCTGGTTTACGTTTCAGATGCTGGCTGTTCTGTCCCAGTGATAGGAAAGCTGACCAACACATAGTCCAACAAAACAAGGGCTGTCCTTCTCTGGAAAGGCATAAGGGATCTACTAATCACAGGCACCTGCTAGTCCTCTCTTCCAAGCCACGATTTACCTAAGGGTGTCATTCCACTCAGTCATCTTTCTGCCAGAGGCCAGAGAAGGTAGTTTGCAATAATGACAGTGATACAACATGTTGCAGTGAGGACTGAGGGCTCCCTGGACTCTCAGTCTGACTCTCACACTTACCAGCTTTGAGTAAGTTACTCGACTTCTTCAAGTCATGATTTCACCTACTTTTAAATGAAAATAATAATATTTGACTCCTGGGGCTTACTGAGAATTAAATAAGACAAGATAAAGAATGTGATATTCACCATTTAATAAGCACCTAATACATGGTCTTCACTATTCTTGTTTTTATTGGTAGTAGACCTCAAACCAATTTGAGAACCCAGAAAATAAACAAGTGCAAATCATTTTGCATTAATTTCAAGTAATTCATGAATTCTTCATCCAAGAACCTTATCGACGGATCCCATCAAGATCCATGATGCCATTGACAGAGTTATCTGCCCCTCATTTTATAGGCACAGAACCAGAGGCCCAGAGAAGGGGCGGAGCTTGATCAACATGGTGGAGCGGAACACAGATGTCCCCACTGGGGTCAAGAGTATAGCCAAATTGACTCAGTTGTGTGCTGTGTTTTACTAATTATAAAATCTTTCTTTCAGCAAATGTTTTGGAGCCTGGAGGCCCTGCTGGGGCTGGAACAGTACAGAAAGACAGGCTAATCAGTTGTGCACATTTCCTGCCTGTCTTTTAGGGAGCGCATGCCCTCCCTCCAGCTGGGAAAAGCTGAGCCCCTCTAATCACCACAGAGAAGCAGCCATCCAGGTCCGCTGGTTACCTGCTGGAAATCTTGGACAATTCTCGACATATTGGAGAACCTCATTTTCCTCATATTTCAAATGGGATGCTACGACCTACCTCGTTGGGTTGCTGTGAAAATTAAACAATAAAATGTATCAAAAGTAGCTCTCTGTAAATGGTACCCCTTACTATCGCCAGACTGAAAACCTTAAAGGAGTGAATATCATCCCCCTGGAGGAACAGGAATCCACGGAACCCAGCAAACAGGTTTGCCAAGTCCTACAGGTACCCATTTTAATGAATAAGTGAGCACACTGGGGTAATGAGCATAGTGATTGTTTTATGTAAATAACACTCCCATGGAGCTTGTAAACAATTTCCTGTCTCAAGAAAACATTGCCCTGGAGAGTTTGTTTACAACAGCAATTTGCTTCTCCAACTTCCTCTTCCATGGCCTGCACAGTGGAGCACTTGGCCCCAATATGGGAGACTCATGACAAATCCATAATTGCTGCTTCCAGGCTCAGCCCAGGCAGATGGCATCCCAAAGACTTTTGAAGGGGCCTCTACCTTAAAAGAAATGTCCTTTTTAATTTTCTACTACTCTGCTCTTCATCCAAGCTGTGAGGCTCACATGATCTCTGAGGGCATTGATGTTTAGAGATGAGTAGATGTGATGAGTTCAAGTTGGGTAAACAGGAAGCATCATATAAGACATGAAGAGTGTTATCATCAACTGAAAGGACCTACTCTGCTCCCGAGTCGCCGTGCAGCCATGAGGCAGCGAGGATAAGCAATGGTCAGCCGGACAACAGCTCAAGACGCAAGGCTATCAGAGGATGCCCATCCAAAGGCCATAACCCGGTTCCTGTCTGCAGCCTCTCACACCGCGGAAACCAGCAGCTGCCCCTGCTCCCTTGTGATAGGAACTGTCTGCACTCACCCATCTGCATCCACACAAAGAGCACACACCGCTGCCCGCCACACTGCCAAGCCTGCGCCAGCCGTCAGAGTGTTCAGATCCCCCCACACACAAGGGCCGAATGATCTGGGAAGTCTTGTAACAAATCTCTTACTTCTCAACTAAACAAAAAGGTATGTATTTTATGAATAAAAAACTAACTGGTCTTGTCTGTCCCGAATGGACGCTAAATGAAGATTTACACACTATGTGCTTGATGGTGGGTATGACTGACTGCCATCTGACTTTCAAGAGTCAACTTCCCAATTACCAAAAGCTGACGGAAGCGGCCGTTCTACCGATGCACGGGTTCTGTCACCTCTCCTTCTCTGTAGCTTGCTCCCCCTTCTGCTTGGACACTCTGCTCCAGCCCCCCTCTCCCTCTCATTCACCTGGCGGACTCAGTCTGCCACTAGGTGGGTGACCGTTGTCACAGCATTTCTCTGTGCCTCAGTTTTCTCTCTCGTGAGAACATCCATGGTCTCTACCCTCCAAGGGTTATCTTGCAAACTGATACATTAACCCACATAACGGTTTAGGACTTTGCATGGCCCATAGGATGGCTTCAACGGGTGTTAGTGATTGTAAATATTATGAATGAGAAAATACAGCTCAGGGGGTGAAATGGCACTTGAAACCAGATCCACCAAACTCCAAATCGCCCCTCTCCATTGTCTCTCAGGAACCAGTGAGTCCCTGCGCCTCAGCTCCTGGCAGTTTTCAAAATTCTGTTTCATTTGAGTTTTCTTTGGAGGTGGCCAAAGCCAACAGGGACAAACAGAAGGTAGATTTCTCATGACCCCATTTTATAGCTGAGAAAAGACCTCGAGTCACCCAGAATGACAGCACCAACAAACACCACTGAAGGAATTTAAGCCCCGTGTTTTGACTCCACAGCCCCAATTATTTTCACAGACTGAACTTGACTCTGAGGGTTCCAGCCACATCGCCATGTGTAGTCACGTGGCCTAGGAATAGTGCCTGATTCAGAAAAGGGAATCACTTTTAGTATATTTGGGCTCTTCTGAACTCGAAATGTATAGTGAAAGCCCTAATGTGTTTCCCCCCACTTCTGAACACATTATATACCACGGGATTAGGTTAGGCCAGAAAATGTTCCAACAAGGAATCAGAGAGACTTAAGAGCGAGAACTGACATCAGCTAGCAAGCCTTCAAGGTCAAGTCAAGGGGATGTCTGTCCCAGTCAGGCAAGTAGGACAGAGTATCCTGGCTTTTGTCTTTAGCTTTGCCACTTGTCAAACTCTCCTGGTGTCTTCAAGGGTGGACTTATCACATGGGAAATGAGGGCTAAATGAGAGACCACCCTCTGGGCCTGGATGGAAAGGTGCCACTTTCTGGCTTTCAGCTCCTCCCTCAGAGGCCAAACAGCAGCCCTGGTAAACGCGACGCTTTTTTCCCAGAGAATGGGCTGAATGGAGACCTTCATCAGCGAGGAGAACAGATCTGAAGTTTATAGTCACACCACAAGAAGCGTTGATGGCACACAGATCAAGAGACTACCACACACCACCCTCGCCCCCACCGCAGCCCCTCCAGGACTGTGTACAGATTTCTCTCTCTCCCTCCTGCTCGCTGGGAAGACTAAATCTCATCTGTCTGTGGTTAGCAGAAGCCTGGAGTAACTGGATTCGCTGCTGGAACAAAAGATGTATGTGACGTTAACAGTTCATTGAGCTGTGAGATGAACAAGACGGGCGTTGAAAAGGAAACCTGAGTGGAGAGTACATTTCCAGTGTTAATAAAGCTTCTCTTTTGTTGTATGTTTCCAAACACTGACTCCAGGATGGGTGCCATCCGTTTCCTCCCAGAATGAGACAGGCCTGCAGATTTAAGGCATCGCGGAGCGTCATTCGGCCCTATTAATGGACAGTGCAAGGTGCTGTGTCAGGAACTTGCCCCCATCGTTAGCTCTAGTCACAGTTATTTCGCTGGCTTGGCAAAGCGTGTGCCTGCTGTTCACCCGGAGAATGTGCACACAGATAGCAGCCCACCGAGGAATCGCCACATTCCCAAACTCAGACCTGTGAGGATGCTTCTCTTGGCAATGCAAACAGCAGTGCGGGGAAACAATAGCCAGCAGTTGCGATTGGCTAATTAAATGATAGAGGAGAAGTCTATTCATTGATGTGAAAAGATGGAAAGATTTTCATAATTTGTTGGAAAATATAGGAATAGGAAATCAAGGTATATGATAATATATGTAACATGATCCCATTTGTATACTAAGTGCAATTAAAAAAAAAAAAAAAGCAAGAGGTTGTGACCGAGCTTCTAGGGAAAATGGATCCTGCTAAATTAAAAACCGTGGTCATCTTGGAGTTTCTAAATCCATGGAACTAGACCTTTTCCAGGAAGGAGAGCAGGCTCCGCACAACAGAGAATGAAGTGGAAATTTGGGAGAACATTCCAAGAGCAGGGAAAAGAGGAGGCAGCCAGAGAAAAGCAGACCGTGTGTGTTGGACTGTGTCCTCCAGAAGACCCACTGAAGTCCGCAGGCCTGATGTCTGTGAATGTGAACTTCCAGGTCACGGTCAAGCAACAGGTTCTCTGCGGTTGTAATCAAGTGAAGATGACATGACTGGGGAGGATGGGTCCTGGTCCAACGAGGCTGGTGTCCATAGAAAAAGAGAAAGCAGAAGCACAGGGAGAAGACCGCCATATGAAGACAGAGACGGGGGGGAAGACACACATGACACACAGGGACGAGAACATGTAAACACAGAGACTAGCGCAGGGCTGCTCCAAGCCACAGAGCACTGGGCACCATCAGAAGCCGCGAGAGGTGAGGAAGGATCCTCTCTAACAGCCTCGGGGGAAGCACGGCCCTTCCTAAACTTTGATTCTACACTTCCAGCCTCCAGAATAAACTCCTGCTTTAAAATACCCAGTCTGTGGTATCGTGTTATGGCAGCCCCCAAAACTAGAACAAGACTCAGCAAGGCAGGGTGAGGCCGAGAGGACTGTAGGCAATGAAGACACCAAGGGGTGGCAGAGTAGACAAAGGACATTTTAAGGGTGGCGATGCCTCAAGTCCACCTCTAAGTTTTTGGGATCTCTGATATAAATGCCGCTTCTAGCTCCCTCCCAAATCTTCCCAAACTGAGATCCAAGCATTCTGTGCGGTGGGAGTGTGGGAAAGCTGAGGACTTTCCTGCCTGGATCGTCATGGTACAGAACAACGCAAAGTAGAGCCAGGCACCTGGCTGACACAGAATTATAATCCCCTCCTCCACTTCACTCAACTTAGAAGGTTGCAGGGATCCTTAGACTTCCAAGAACCTGAACGCAGACTCCGTTTCCACGAGCCGAGTCTTGGAAAGTTTGAGTGGCGGGAGCTGGGACTCCAGACCCTGCTCTCGCCAACACATGAGCCAGCCCGGCTGCTAGTCCAGCTGCTCCAATGGCCTAGCTAAATGGGGAACAGATGTCACACCACAGCCGTTCTGCCCCTCCTGGTCTTCCCCTCAGTCAGCCAAAGAAAACAAAGGACTTTTGTCGACTTACAAAGTCACATGGGACCTCCAAACAGCAAATGGCCAACGGCCTATAATCTTTCCTTCCTACCTCCCAGCTGTATGTCAGGTCTATTCCAGACAGTTGATTGTAGACACTTTCCAAAGGGTTCAGCCACCCCAGGACGGGTCAGAATAACCGAACTTTGGGAACTTCTCCAACCCAAACATCCACGGGGATTCATTCACTGGCCAAGTCAGGAGAGGAGACAGTAAAGGGGTGTGGGAGGCACGGGGAAGGCTGGTCGTAGCCCAGTGGGTAGAGGGTGCTCTAGTGATGAAGTGACCCTGTTTGGCTTTGTAGGAAACAAGGTTCCTGGCTTAGAGGCCGAGAGAGACCCCTGGGATCTGATCTCAGAGGGAAGGCTTCGGTCACATGGGGACAGAGCTGAGGACATTCCAGAAAGAGGGAACACAGGGAGCAGAGATTCACGAAAAGAGGCCCCGGCACCAGGAGGCAATCTGGTGATAAGCGCGTGCCACTGAAGGACTCTGACCATAGTCAGAACTGTGCTTCGGGAATTTCAGTCTGACGGTGCTGTGTAGTGAGACGGCTCCCCCCGGAGGACATCAGCCCAGAGGCAGAGGGTCTGCTGGAAAATGTGGCAAAGTCCAGGAGAGAGATGAGGCCTGAACAAGGCCAGCAAGTGGACCACAGGGAGTGGAGCTGAGAGAGGTCAGGGGTGCGGGGGTGAAGATATACGACTTGGCTGAGAATGAAGGAGGAGGGAGCTGCCACTGATAATAAATGCCTGGTCTGAGGATGGGCGCTGGACATGGAGATGGACCAACCAGCAGGAGGAGCGGGTTCCTGAAGAAGTGATCGAGGATCACCTGGGAGTGATGGATGCCCAGGTGGCGGAGACAGAAAGTGGGTGAATGCGAAAGGGGCTGGAGGTCGGGCCGCCTCCTCCTGTGTGTTGACATGCCCAGCTTGTGGGAAACATCTTCAAGATTTGGTCCCTAGTATCCTTCTCCTCCAGGACAGGGCTCCAGCCAGCACCCCCACACACCCTGAGGCCGAGGGCTGACTATCCCTCTCTCCCCCTGGTAGCTACAGCCCCCAAATAGTTTGAGCTGTCTATGAGGAGATTAAAAATAAAAAAGAAGTCGGCAAAGCCTCCAAGTTCCTTTCCGTTCTTCACTGGATGTTTCGTTAAAAAAAAAAAAAAAAAAAATCCAGCCCACTTAAATTTCAGGCCCCAAAGAAACCCCAAAGACTCTTCCTGTGTCTTTCCCTCTTCTGTTCGGTTCTCTGCTTCCACCCCTCTGTTCTCTGTCTCTTTGCATTAGTGTTGCCCTTTCTCTCTGCCTCTGTGTTTCTGTGTTTCTCAATAAAAGATAGATGATAGATTACAATTTTCTATGTAAAATGCATATAGAGTATGCAGATAGCACATTATCTACCATACATATTTCTTAAGTCGGTCCCTCGTTCTTCTTCTGTCTTCTTTCTGTCTCTGTTCTTCCCAGCTTTGCAGTCTTCTGGCCTGATTTTGACCTCCCCGCCAGCGCACCAGTTTCTCTGACTGTGCGTGTGATTGTTTTCTGTGTGTCTACCTGTGTGTATCCATGTGTTTTTGTGTGTGTGGCGGTGTGTGTCCACCTGCATTAGTGCATGTGATGGCGACTCTCTGTGACTCTAGGACCGCACCCCCCACAACACACCCTTGATCCTTGACCGCACCTCTCTGACCACACAGGGTCTCGGAGGAATCTCTCCAGCCATTTCCCTTTTATTGAGGCGAAGGTGAACATACTCCCTCCCAGAGATGGTCACTTGTGTAGCTAAGAGAAACCAGGAGCCGAAGGTTGAGGGACTCTGAGACCACCGATTAGATAAATGGGGTGGGGGAAAAGTAGTCTCCCCAGGACCCTCGTTATGCTCCAAGCTTTCGGCCCTCACGAGACCAGGCCCTCCAGAGCGGCCCTGCTCCCCCCAACCTCACGTTTCCCCTCCCTCGGCTCCCCGTGCACAGCCACGCTGGCCTCCTGGCTGCTCCTGATGGCCTGGAAGCTGCTGCCTTGAACGGGGACACCTTGCCTGAGAAATCCGCCTGGCTTGCCCTCTCGCTTCGCTGGGGTGTCCGCTCAGGTGCCACCCTCTGCACAACCACTGCGTGCGCCCCAGTCACATGCCAGGACCCTTTCTGTCACAGTTCTAATCATCACCTGGGAGCTCACATCTGTGTGCTTTTGCTGGTTAGCATGATTATTCACTCCATGAGCACGGTTTTGCCGGCTTGTTCCTCGAATCCCCTAGGACCTGAAGCACACTCAGCACTTAGTAGATGTTCAAGAAGTACTGTTGAATGACTAAATGAAGGTTCCAAAAGCTCCCGCCTCCCCAGTGCTGTCTGTTTGGCCACATTGTAAAGCCCTCTCCATCACATGCTACCTGTCTGCTGGTGACATACAGGATCACTTATTCCTCCAACACCCCTATGTGGCAGATAGCATTGTTTTCCCATTTTACAGATGAGAAAACTGAGGCAAAGCTGGAAAGCCATGGGTAAGTGTGGCAGAGCTGGGGTTCAGACCCAGACAGCCTCGCTCCAGGGCCTCTTGGCCTACTTCCCTACACCTTCTTCAAATAGGGCCACCGTGTGACTCACGGGCAGCTCTGGAGGAGGCTGTCCTTGGACCCCTGCTCCCTGCCAGCCGCAGGTGAGTGACCCTGATCGGCCCCTGTCCGTCTGGAGGGTCCTTCACAGTTTGTCAGGCACCCCACTTTGCTGTTTGCCCCACTCCTCACCACAGCATTGGGAGGGACCCGCCGTTCTTCTCCCTCACTTGGACAAGAGGAAAAGGGAAGCGGGAAGAAGGGGCTGGGGGCGCCGGAACCGCGGGCCGGGCACGGGGACCCACGTCTGCCCGTTTCCAGAGCCTGCCCTCGCTTCAAGATGCTTCGGGAAGTACAGGAGGGAGTCAGGATTTGAACTCAGGTCTGTCTCAGCCCCGAGACCACTCCCTCCTGGGGCGCCAACACCCCCTGGGGGGGGCGGGAGCCTAGCGTGAAGGAGCCACGACGTTTCTCTCTGCAGGTTCACTTCCCAGTGGATTTTGCCCCTGGGTTTGCCATCCTTGCTCTGTGACCTCCATGAGTCAGCTTCCCCTTGCCTCAGTTTACCTGCCTTCATCGCATGGCATTTTTCTAGACAAGAACTACAGAGAACCATACAAAGGAAACAAAAGAGGGAGAGAAAGGAAAAGGGACGGAGACAGAGAAGACGGGAGAGAAAAACAGAGAGAGAACGAACAAGAGAGGGAGGGAAGGACGGAGAGAAAAGGCAGGCCTCCGCAGCAGAGGGAGAGCTCCAGATGAGCACAATTAGCTCGGAGCACCGCTGTGCAGCCAAGCGTGCCGCGCGCTTCCCCAGGTGCGCGGGCTTTATGGAGCCGGGTGATATACGACGAGCGCGGCGCCGTGATCTACTGCCCAGGCCCGGGTTATGCGCCCGCCTTGGGCCGCTCCCTGATTTAGGGCCGCTCCGGAGACTCCAGCTGGCAGCGGCCCCCGCTGGTGAGGGGTGATGTGGTGTCTGGTGCGGGTGTGCATGTGGGAAGAAGGGCGCAGCAGCCGGGGAGCGCAGTCCCCTCCTCCCAGGGCAGCCTGTCTGTCTGGCAAAGGGGCGTCTCTGTCCAGATGGAGAGATTTACATCGATGTGTTTCACAGTCCTGGAGCACTCCACACTGTGACGATAAGATCTGTAAACTCACAGGCTGGGCCTCCTCCCAGATCAATCCAGGAACTGCCTATACGTTTTCACAAGTATCCACGAACCCCTTCATTCGCCCCAGACACGGTTTCTGGGTGCTAAGGCTACAGCAGCAAACAGGGCAGAAGTCAGTCTTTGTCTTCACGGTGAAAGAAGACACTGTAGAAAGTTATAGCAGATTTATGAAAAGAACCACACTAGGGAGAGACAGCAGATGCAAGGGGGGAAAGTACTTCAGTGAGGCGGTTTAGGGAAAGCCACCCAAAGTGTGTGCACCAGCTGAGACGGAAAAGAGCCAGTCGTGTGGGGAGTGCAGAAAGGGCCTTCTGGGAAGAAAGAGAATCATGTGCAAAGGCCCAGGGGTGGGAAAGAGTGTGGTATGTACGAAAGGTTAAATTAACAGCAGCGTGACTAGAGTATAGCAAGAACAGGGATGCTGAGGATGAGCAAGGAGATGGGGACCAGATCCTACAAGGACTCGAGGGTCATTTAAGGATTTGAATGTTTATCCTAATTGCAGTAGGACCTGTTATGAGGGAGTTGGTTGAAAGAGACAGTAAAAAATAATTGTCTTTTATGTTTTTTAGATCTAAAATATCCCCCAAAAGTCTCATGTGTTCCAGAGATGGGGCTTCCAAAAAGTGATTAGACTGTGGGGTGCGATACTCATCTGTGGATTAATCCATTAACAAGTTCATACTTGAATGTGCGTTAGGAGGTTGTACTGTGCTTTTGGAAGCTCGCTCGCTCTCTCTCTCTCTCTCTCTCTCTCTCTCTCTCTCTCTGCTCTGTCTCCCTGCTTCATGGCTGCCATGGGTGGAGCAGCTTTCCTCCAACGTGCCCTTCCACCATGCCGTCGCTTCCTTGGAGCCAATCAACCAGGAATTGAACCCTCTGGGACAACAAGCCAAGTAGAACTTTCTTCCTTTAAATTGCAGGTAACTGGTATTCTGTTTGCAGCTGCAGGAAAGTGACTAACGCAGCATCCTACGAGTGCCGGGATCTGTTCAGTGAGATCAGCATGTCCTCCTCTGCTTGCTCAGAATTGAAGGCATGTATAACACAAGACATCTGTCCTCTTCTCATCTGGGGACAACAAGAGCCTGGGCTTGGGGAAGAACACAGAGCATGAGGAGAAGGAACAGATGTTTCCCCCCTGCTACCCACCTAACTAACATCCCAACTAACATGTCAGTGTAGATGAAGGTGAGGTCGGGAGACAGCGGGCAGGGAGGGCAGAGAGGGAAGCTGACTCTTGTCCCCACACTCTAAGGAGCATTTTAGAAGAATTTTTGGGAAAATAAAGAAAACCACATTGTCCTTCTATTGTAAATGACAATGTGAATGTGTCCCCTTAAAGCGGAAGAGTTAGACCTAAAAAAAGAATCTTTCTTGCTACCTTCTGCAGTCCTGCTGCCTGCCTGTCAGGCAACCTTGTTTGCATCACTGAAGCACTAAGATAACCAGGAGAAAGATTTTTTCAGGATTATCCTTTTTTAATCCTCTTGTCCAACGTCCTGAAATGTCCCTCTAGTGACTGATGTTGTCTGTCTGATGTTCTACTGTGCGCGGCTGGGCGAATTACCCTGACCTGGACTTTCAGAGACAGACCGAGGGCCTGTAACATGCCGGGCTGCAGACTTGGGAGGTGGCGACTCAGCGGTGCCTGCCTCCCTCCCTGCACCAGCCTCTTGACTGAGCCCCTTGTTGCTGCTCTCACGAGACTCCATTTCTTCTACACCCAGCAGCCAACCCAGAGTTTAACTTTTAATACGAGCTGGACCTATGACATCCCTCCTCCCGCTTTAAAACATTCCAGTGGCTTTGCAATACATCTAAAAATCCACACTCTTCTCCATGGCCACAAAGACCTCCATGCTCTGGCTTCTGCCCCACTTAGACTCAAATCCAACTCCACTTCCTCCCTCAGAGGGAGTTCTGGCCATGCTGTCCTTGACCGTGCCATGAAAAGGTCATTCCGGTGATTCCAGGAACTCTTCCTCCACCAGGGCACTCTGTCCAGTCCCTTCCAAAGTTCAGTCTTTATCACCCAGGTCATCTGTTTTATTCCTCATTCCATCCTCCGTGCTTGAACAGAGCCAGACACAGAAGAATGTACTAATTACTCGACAAATAAAATGAATGAATGAGTGAATGGGTAAATGCATAGTAATCTGTGTACTAAAATCAATTTATCATACAACCCTTTTTTATTAGTACCTGTTTGGAGTGCACAATGTTTACATTCCTGGTATGGAGTCAGTGTGTGTATGTAACACATCTGCATTCCCTTTTTATCCCCTTTACCTCTCCTCCCTTCCCTCTCTGTCCATTTCATGGTCCCTTCCCCATTTGTGGAAGATCATTCTCAAAAGATATACTCTTAGAATGTTATCTGTAGTCCAATCACTTTGCTTCCAAAGGAATAAACTGGAGGTTGTTATGGTTTAGATTTAAAATATCCCCCAAAAGTCTCGTGTGTGTAGAAATTAATTGGATCATGGGGACACTAAACTCATCAATGATTCAGCCATCGAGGAGTTCATGGTTAAAGGTGCTGTTAGGAGGTGGGGCCTGGTTGGAGGTAGGTCACTGGGGACATGACCCAGAAGGGTGTATTCTCTTCCCCAGTTTCTGCTTTCTTTCTCTGCTTCCTGGCTGCCATGGGTCGAGCACCTTTCCTCCGCCATGCCCTCTGCCATGCCCTTTCAGCACTGGAGCAAGCCAATCATGGATGGAAACCATGAGCCAGCATGTCCCCTCCCTTAAATCGCAGGTGTCAGGTATTTTGTCCCAGCAATGGAAAAGTGATTAATATAGCGGTCAAGGGAAGGAAATGACTTCTCAAGGTCACACTGAATCAATGACCAGAACTTCGGTCCTCCTCTGCCGATCCAAAATTCTCACCTTTCTCAAAGGTGAAGCTGGCCTATGAAGATCCACAAATCCATAACTCCCTCCTGGCTTCTCTAGGTTCCCGACCTCTCAGTTTAGCCATCAGATGGCCTGTAGAGCCTCTGACCTGGCCTTTGCCACCCAGGGCAGACTGGCTTCTCTGTGTGCACCACAGTGGAGAAGGCGCCCCCTTCCCCTCACCTCACTCGCTCAGCCTCCTGCCATGGAGGGTCTCATTCCTCCTGTGACTTTGGCTGAGACATGCCAGCCCCAGGTTCCTACATCAGTTCTCCAGCCCAAGCCTCCTTCCTGAGCCCAGAGCCAGGCTCTCCTCCTCCACAGGTCCCAAGTGAAGCTCACCATCCCCCTCCACTTCATTCCTCCCCTGAGGGATTTTCCTTCCCTCCTCCAAAGCCCTCCCTGACAAGGCCCCCCAGCAGAACCCAGATGTCGTCACCCTCTACTCCTCCCCCAACCCAACTCACCCAGAACTCATGACAGCCAAGCCTGTTTTCTCTCCACGTACCCATGTGTTCAGTGGGAAGACCATGATCTCTCAAGATACCTAGCTCAGGAAGCAAGTGGGGACTTCTGGTTGAGCCCTGAATGTTGTCTCAGACCTGCATCCATCTGGACAAAGGGAAGCTTCTCACTGCATAAAGCCTCTGTGACCCCATGCTCCGTGTCCATGGGGTTAAAGTCCTGGGAACCCAGAGATTCCAAGGAGATCTTTCCCCCACCCTCCCCACTCCCACCACTGCTAACAAGTGTCACCCTGTCTCACATAGACTGTAATGCAGGGAACCTACTTCAAGCCAGACCTCCGGACTGTTCCTCCAGCCTCCAGCCTGGCCTACTGATGCAGTCCCCTCTGCAAACAGAGGCCCATAGCGCTTTTCCTACCGTGTGACTTTGGCTGGGTAGCTCCCCTTTTCAAACCCTACTCCCTATCAGTCCTGTGCAAGCCCTCCTATCTTGGGGCTCTCACTTGGCGGGACACATCCACATCCCGGGTTGAGCCTTCCATTTCTGTATCTCCTGCTTTAGCAGTCTGCTTCCCTAGCAACCTCGCAGCCAGACTGAACCCCTGGAAATCTGGGTAACAAGTGAGCCAATGAGTGAATGAGCCATGAAGATTCCCTGAAGATGGTGATGGCTGTGACCCCCTGCCAATGGCAAAGGAGAGAGAAGGAAGGAAGTTAATTATGCAGCACGGACTTGAGGGGAGAGAGTGGCTCAGCCCCTGCCTGCCCACTGGGGACTCTGGAGACAGAGCAGCCACTCCAGGAAGGACAGGCCGCGCCTGCCGAAGGGGCTTCCTCCTCAGCCCCTCACAGCCTTAACATAGTAATGAGAACTGTCAATTTCCCAAAGTACAAAAACATGAATTTTTCTTAGTTCTAAAACCTTTCGGGTGAGTATGTTTGAAACCAGCATGCCTGTTATAGTGGACGTGCATAATATTATTTCTCTTAGTTTCCACTAAAACTGTTACTAAATCGCTGATTTGTCATCCGCTCCATGGGCTCCAGTATGGAGGAAGCACAGTACTCCACACAGTCACCCTAATCTGGTTTGCACAGCCCTCCTGGTGCTCCCAAACATCCCAGTTTGGATGACGTATTATGGATCACCCAACAAGATAGCACTAGGAAAGGTTGTCTTCAAGAGTTCCACACTCCCAAGCAATGGATGACTGCGACATTTATTTAAAGAACCATCTGTCCTATGGTCTTTGCATATTTTCTCTATCCACCTGTCAAAACAAGGCTTCATATTTTGAAAGTTGTTTTCATCCTTTCTACACAACATCCTTGATTCTCCCCGGAGAGGCATGTGCTGATGACAAATGACCAGAGGTCTCTCGGCCAGCTCATCACTAGTGCCTCCAAGCCCTTGCCCTGGACCACAATCCCTGGCCACCAGAAAAACAGGAAATCAGTATAGAGCCTGCTAGGCACCACCCACAGATCTCAGCAAAGGTTTTCTTTGGAATTCTGAGTTTTAAAAGGAAACAGATATTGACATATATACGTGTTTACTTTAACTTGAAAAACTATGCTTTAAATTAGCTCCCAAGGCATAAAATTGAACCACCCGGAAGATGCTCTATATTTATTCTGGGGCTCTGGATACATAATGGTGAGTTTCTAAGAAATAGAATCCTACAGGCTTTTGCTGTTATAGGATGGAAGCTGCTTGCTGAGAGCAAAAAGGCGAATTTCTACCAAGGAAGCCTGCATCATAGACAGCCTGAGCACGAAGGAAACTAAACACCTTGTGCCTCTACATCAAACCACAGGGCTGGAGTGAACTTTATTATCCCACTTTTCTAGAGGAGGAAACGAAGAGCCAGAGAGGTTAGTAACTTACACAGAAACAAGGGTCATGGAGGGGATTTGGAATCCCAGTCTCTGGGCTTCGCAGTCAAGACTTCTCCCCCTCCAACTCCCTGAGACACTGAGCCCTTTCTTCTCCATGTCCTCTGCAGTTTATTGATATGCTCATGGGACACGATGTGTCTCCCATCTCAGGTTTCTCATCATCTTCGCTGTCACTTTGAGTTTCTCTCTTTGGTTTGACTTCCCAGGGCTCTCCTGAGAGATTCGGGGGAAAAAAATGTTAAAGCATCCATGTCTATTTGTAGCTCTAAAAGCCGATTTGTATTTAGGGGAGATTATATTGTAAGATAAAAAAGTTGCTGAAAATGTGGAAAACTACTATAGATAAAATGCATTTATTCTGAGATAAGATCTGTTGGATTCTCTACTACCAGAGTGGAGGCAAACAGGTGGTCCTCCAGAAAAATAGTCCCAGATGGGAGATGTATAAATGGTAATTCACCAAAAACAACTGCAACCGTGACTTTTAAAATATGATGCTGGTTTCTTTTTTGGACCAATGCATTTCACTGAAATGCTGGAACTCCTTGGGTAATGAGCGTTTGGCTAATTAGATGCTAAATCCTACAGAAAAGCGTGCATAGAGGAAGGGGGCTCTTTTAATCACTATGAAATTTTAATCTATGTCCTCAGCGATTTGAGCTGGGATTCTGTTGAAGAAGAGCGAAACAGTACAGCAGGGGACATCTGAGCTAAACTAAGCCAATTCCACAAAAAGCACATTCCTCTGCCTAGGTTCCCCTCGTTACCTCCATGAAAGCCACAGAGGTTGATATAGACTGACTCGGTCAATTCCCAAAGCTACTCAGGATTTTCTGTATTTCCATTTAGCTTTTGTTGGTTGCAGTGAAAGTATAAGACAGTTTGTCTTGACCTACAAGGAAACAAGGGCAATATTAGGACAAGAATTGTTTCTAGCTGTCTGCCAAACTCCTACTTATCCTTCAAAGCCCTATTCAAATACCCTTCCCACAAGATACCACTCCCCAGGGTGACATCTGCCCCTACTCTATGGCCCCTCTACTCTTTGTATACCCCTCGTTTGAAGCTCCACAAATCATTTTTGTGGGTGACTCGGCTTTACCCATTAGACTGTGAGGTCCTCGGGGCCTAGGACCCAGAGTGTCTAATATAAGGCTTGGGTTTCGGTAACTGCTTAATAAATGCTGAGCAAATGAATGAGTAAATAAACAAGTAAGTAGAACAAGAATTCGTGGGGACTAGAAAGAGCGCTGCGATACTTGAATTTCTTTTCTTTTCACCTAATGGGTGAGTCCTTCAGAATAATTCTTCAATATGATTTAATTTCATCTTCATATTCATTCATTCATGCACACTTTAAAGATGCTCCCTTGTGCGTTCCTCATCGAGAATTTGCAGAGATAACTAAGCTGAAAGATAAACCGAACTAGGATTGTGTCCCCATGAGCCTAACCTCCGTGAGCATCCTCTCAAATAGATGAGATGGGCCAAGATCCTCCTCCCCTGGCAAGACCCTCTCCCCACTCTGTCACGTGCCTCCCAGGGTCCTAGGAGACCGAGGCACTGGCTCCTGGGGCAACCTCTGGGCATGTTGGCTGCCAGAGGTTCAGCAGGCACCTCTCCAAGACCCACTTCCTGCCACAGAAGCTGCCTAGGCTATGCGTGCCCCGACCCAGGGAAAGCCACGTCCCTCCTCGCCGGGATGGATAATCATCCCGAGGGGCCAGCCCAGCGCCCGAGCTCCCTCTGCCAGCCCTGCACCCCCCTCGAAGGCGCCATTGCCAAGAGCACCCCTGCCAACCCTCCTGTCCACACGGTTCCTCTTCAGAGTCAATCTGTCTGCAGGAAGCCTGTCCTGGGAGAGCTACACCCCACCTGGGGCTTCCACAAGCCACACCATCTGATGTGGAGAGGAAAGGTGGCTTCCAGATGAGTTCATCCAAGGTCTTCCAAGCGCTTCTGTCGCCTGTATGGGACCCACTAGGGAGAAGGGCACAGTCTTCTTCTAAGAATTGTTTTAGGTTATCAACTGCAAGTCCTCTTTCATGCCTTTCCAGCGTGTGATAAAAATACAATGAACATTGCTGTTGAGTACCATCCAACAGAACAGGAGACTCATAAAAATATTGCAGCATTTCCTCATCTTCCTTATTCACTGGATCTGGCGCTGGGAGACCCCCAGCTCTTCCCCAAATTCAAAATGACCATGAAAGGTAAACATTTTGACCCAACTGAGGAAATCAAGGCAGCCACGACCACACAAGTAAAGATACAAGAGAGGACTTTTATGACTACTTCGAAAGTGACAAGAATGATGGGATAAGTGTGTTAGCGTGAGGGGAGTATTTTAAGGGGGGTAGCTGGCAATGCGTCTTTTACTGTAAGAAAAAAATTGTTTCAATTAAATATTCACTGTAGTTTTGATCATGCCTCAGACATTACTTCCTCTCCCACCTCCGAAATCCTTTCACTCTTTCTTTTAAATATGATTAAAATGCATGTTAGGAATCAGAATTTTTTTGCTTACTTGTTTTTAGGTTCCACACACATCACCAAAAAAACAACGAACTCACTCAGCTCCTTTAACAAAGTGTATCACCTCACACATTTTAAGATGGCTCTTATCGAAACAATAAAAGATAACCACCGCTGATGAGGATGTGGAGAAAGTGGAACCCTTGCTCCTGGCTGGTGGGATGGAGTGGAAACAGGATGGAAGTTCCTCAAAAAAATTATATATAAAATGACCACATCATCCAGCAACCCCACTCCTGGGTATTTACCCAAAAGAACTGAAATCAGGATCTCAGAGAGATACTAGCACACCCGTGTTTGTTGCAATAACATTCCCAACAGCCCAAACAGATGGAAACAGCCTGGTGTCCATCAGTGGGTGAAAGGGAAATGAAACATAGTATACACACATGATGAGTATTATTCAGCTTTAAAAGGGAAACAAATCCTGCTCTATGGAGCAACATGGATGAATCACTTGGCTGTTACACCAAGTGAAATAGAGCCAGTCACAGAAGGACAAATATTATATGATGCCACTTCCATGAGGTATCTAAAATAGTCAAACTCAGAGAGTAGAATGGTGGTAGCCAGGGGCTGGGGGAGGACACAGGGTGCTGCTGATCACTAATGATACTGCATTGCACGCTGAAGACTCCGTTAGGATGGTAGATCACGTGTTAAGAGTTCTTAACACTCCAAAATACAAATAAAACCAATATATGGAATCTGCTCAGTTTTTCACTTTTGCTCTATTCTATAAAACCTGGAGGTTTATCAGTTACAAGTTAGCTTTTTTTTCCTTTATGCAAGCATTCGTCATTTTCACAAATCCAAGAATGACAGACAGACACCTCCTTTGTGTAGATGGGGAACTTGAGACTCAGAGTGGAGAAAGGACTTTCCAGAGGCCACACAGCGAGGGGGTTATGAGAACAGGCCGAACTTGATGGGCAGTTTTCAGGCTTGCTCCCCAGCCCTCATCCTCTGTTGATGTCACAGCAGCCTCAAACGTCAGGATTTCTCAGTCATTTGAGGAGCTTGTTAGCAGATTCCTGGGCTGCTCTAATAAAGATCTTGATGCGTACTTTGGAATCTGCATTTTAAATATGCGCCTGTACTCCACCGTCATTTGGGAAACTCATCTTGAGAAACACTGATTTAGGATGATGAGACTTTACTGCTGGAAAAGACACAGAAGCTGTCTTACCCATCTGTATCAAAGCAGAAGTCTTTTCAGTGATGTTTGCACGTTTTCACAGATGGGGAGCTCACCACCTCCCAGGGAAGTCCCTGCCATGAGGAAAGATCTTCCCGATCACTGAGCTGACCTGTTTCCGAGATGGCGCTTCATGAATCCCAGATCTCTCCTCCGTGAGACTGATCTCACCAACACTATCTCCTCCAACCTCCAGTCTCACAGTAGACAGCCAGTGAATTCTTGTTGAATTAAGGAGAAAAGGAAGTGATGTAAACATGAATGAATCACGCATAAATGTGAATGACTCAGATATTTTAAATAGTCCAGTGCTGACACACAGAAGGACTGAACGAATCCTGCAATCGTGGAGTGTTAAGCGGGTCTCTCACATCTGATCCCTCCTATACAGTGAACGAGGGGGAAAATCTGCTTGCGCTATGGGCTCGGGCACTGAGGGGTGGACCTGTTGTACTAGCGCTGAGGATGTGCAGGAAAAGGGTGTCACCCTACGACACAAGGCGCAAAGACTGAAATGGCTGGCTTGGATTGATCCCGGGAGCGGTCATGAAACTCCAAGACTGGACTTCACAGAGTTCGGCTTGGTTGAACAGGTAGAGGGGACACACTGGTAAGTGGGCCAATCACATGTCTGCCACTCTCCTCTTCTGTCCCTGTGACCCTCACTCTGGAATCCTTACAGTTCCTGGTAAGTGCTTGGCGCTTTCTTGCCTCTGGGCCCAGGCACATTCTGCTTCCTCTGCCTGCAATATTCCTACACATAGACACAGTCATCCATTTCATCCTCTCATCGCTCATGGGGGGGCTCCTGGCGCCTCCTTGGAGAGGCCTTCCTTGACCACCCTATCTAAATTAAATATCCCCCACACCCTCATCATTGTTCTATGTCTCCAAATGCTGTATCTTTCTTAGCATTCGACAAAATGTGTAAATTTTCTCTTTACTTATACATCATCATTTCTGTCCCTCCCTAGACCACAAGCACTGTCAAGGCCGAAAACTTTTCTTTCCAGCTCACTCACGGCTCCAGTGCCCTGCACAGTGCCTGGCACATAAATAACAATCAATAAGTGTATTTTATTTGGCTTTATTGAATGAACAAATAAAGTCCCGTTTACTAGTTTAAGGGGTAATGATTCATCCCGTAAGTTAAGGCAGGCAGAGTAGAAAAGGAAAAAACAAAACAATGCAGACAAGTAGTTAAATTTCTGATCGGGTGGGTAGATGGTGAAATGATTGCTGACCTGAGAGGAAATCGTGATTGCATGAGGAGACAGGGAGGAGTCCAGAATATTCTCAGATTTCGGCCTGAGTAAGTGATTAACAAGATTCAGAACACAATCCAAGCATTTAAGCCACATTCTTCAGAATCCTGTACAAAACTGTGGGGGCCTGGGTTGTTGGTCACATCCCTCTACCCTCTTCCTGTTGTAGAATTCAAATCCACTTCTTTTTCCATGCGGATCAGCGGCGCTTCCCAGCGAAGTCCTCAGAGCGGATCTGTTCACTGGTTGGTGTTGGGCTTGTGATGCGACATGTGGGGCCAAGAGAAGGTTTGTGGACATGCACTCAGCTGGCTTGAGCTCTTGCCTTGTCATGAGAACAGCATACGCAGGGGCTACTCTTCCTCTGGGCGCTGGATTTAACACATGAGAGGCAGACCTGAACTCAGCCAGAGGTCTGGAGTCTGCCAAAGAACTGAGTCTACATCAGTCCAACCAGGCATCCAGTAGTCCCACGAGCAGGTGGGTGAACATCTGAATGAGCCTCCCAAATCTAGATGGTATTTATTAGGCAGCCTTATTGCAGCTGAAACATGGCTAATATAAGTGGCCAGCGTATGTGGAAAGTTTTTAAAAATTAATTTTATTGGTACTTTTTTATATATGTAATAACATTCATCATATGGAATTTGTACTTGTACATGATACATCTTGATTCTTTTTTCCCATTTCCCTCCCCTCCCTTCAACCCTTCTCTCCCTCTTTGTTTCCACTTTTTCCTTCTATTCTCTTTTTTCCTTTTCCCTTCCTTCCTTTCTCCCTCCACCCTTCCTAGTATCCCTTCCCATTTGAACATTTTCTTCCTATTTCCCAATATCTATTATATGTTTTGGTTCTTATTTACACGTCTGGTTTCTCACACCAGAGAAACCATGCAATAGTTGAACATGTGTGTCCAATTTATTTCACTTAAAATATGGTCTCAAGGTGCATCCATTTACCTAGGAATGTCTCAAGTTTATCCTTCTTTATGGCTGAGTAGTATTCCATTGTAATTTTAAAAAAACACATCTTCTTTATCCATGCATTTGTTGATGGGCATTTGGGCCATTTCCACAATTTCTAAACTGTGCTACTATAAACATGTGTGTGCATGCATCACTGTGGTATGATACTTTTCATTCTTTTGGGAAGATACCAAGAAAGGAAATAGCTGAGTCAAATGGAACCTCTAGTTTTAGTTTTTTGAGGAATCTCCACACTGATTTCCACAGTGGTTACACCAGTCTACATTCCCACCAACAGCGGAGGATTCCTTTCTCTTCATGCTCCCTCCAGCATTTGTTACTGGATGATTTCTTTTTTTCTTTTTTTTTTTTGGTAGCGGGGATCGAACTCAGGACCTCATGCTTGCGAGACAAGCACTCTAACCACTGAGCTAAATACCCGGCCCTGGATGATTTCTTGATAATAGCCATTCTTTCTGGGATGAGGTGAAATCTCAGGGTTGTTTTAATTTGCATCTCTTGAATGACCAGTAGTGTTGAACATTTTTTCATGTATTTATTTGCTGTTTGTACTTCTTCATCTGGGAAGTGTCTATTCATTTCAGATACCTGTTTCTGATTTGGGTCTTTCAATTTGGAGGGGTCTGATTTTTCTGAGTTCTTTATATATTCTAGATATTAGTCCTTTGTCTGGGGAACACCTGGCAAACATTTTTTCCACTCTGTGGGTTGTCGCCTCATGCTGTTGGTGGTTTCTTTTGCTGTGCAAAAGCTTTTTAATAAGAAGAGATTCCAGCTGTTGATTCTTTGTGATATTTCCTGTGCAACTGTGGTTTTGTTCATAAAGTCTTTGCCTACATCAGTGTCTTCAAGAGTTCTATCTATTCTATCTTCCAGTAGATTTAGTGTTTCTGTTTTAATATTTAGATCTTTGATCCATTTTGATTTTAGAGCATGGTGAGAGAGATGGGTCTAGTTTTAGTCTTTGGCATGTAAGAGCCAGTTTTTCTAGCACCGTTTATTAAAGAGGCTCCCTTTCTTCCATAAAAGTGTTTGGCCCCTTTATCAAAGATGAGGTGGTTTAGAGTGTTTGGAGTTGTTTCCGTGTCTTCTAGTCTGTTCCACTGATTCTTGGGTCAGTATTTTTGCCAGTGCCATGCTGTTTTTATTCTTTGAGGTATAATTTCAAGTCAGGGATTATGACGCCCGTGCCTTGCCTTTGCTGCCCAGGCCAGTGTGGCAGTTTTAAAACATATTTGTGAACTTTTCTATTCTCCTTTCACCTTTCCATTGAGAGATGGGATCTGCATTTTCTCTCCTTAAATTTGGGCCTAAATCAGTAGAATGCAACAGAAGTGACACCACCTGTCTTTGGGCACTCTGCTGGCAAAGGCCACACAGCTCTAGGCTGGTCTCCTGGAGTGTCCCCAGGTGCTTCCACTCAGAGCCTGGCCACACAATGGGAAAAAAGCTGAGCCACACATACAGGCACACAAGGGACTCCCCTCCACCCCCCCGCCGAGCCCCACTTCCAACAGCCTGGCCCACTGCTACTCACACAACTAAGGAAGCCTCCTGAGGACTTCAGTCCTCGGCCATCAAGTCACTTCCAGCTTTTGCCTTCCCAGCTGAGAACCCACACTGTGTAAAGCAGAGCTACGCTGTCCCTGCTGCTATGCCCCATCCAAATTCCAGCCCACACAACCTGGAAGCAAAATAAAATGGTCGTTTCACTCCACTTCCCTTTACAGTGATTTGTTAACAACACTAATAATCGGGACAGCAAATAACGATCCTGTAAGCAACTGGTTGCTTTCCCTCACCCGTGACGGCCACCACTAACCCATCACGCCACAGTCCACCACCAACAGCGGGTGCAGCTTTGGAATCCTTGCAACAGTCCCCTCCCAGAGACCACCACAAACACCCGCGCACACTCCCTTTGCCCTCCGGGGTCTGGCCTGGCCCTTGGCTTGGCTGAAGCGCTTGGGTGAGGCCCAGTCTTGGCCCTTCTTCCCCCACCCGAGTCACTGAAGGAGGTTGAAGACACAGGTGTGCGCACTGTCTTCCAGCTTCACACCCTGTCCACAGACCCCACTTCACCCCGGCCGATCATCTGAGTGTGGCCCAACTCTGAGCCTTCTGCCTCACCTTGCTCTCTCCTGCTTCCTTTCCAGTCTCCCCTCCGGCATCATTTCTACAAGGAAGGGCAGCCCGGAATCAGTCATTCCACCCCCATCACTTCGGACCTCCCTTCCATGCCATTGATCGCAATTCTATGGCAACAATCAATGGCCTTCCCCAATAAACTCGAAGCTCCAGCGTGTGCCTTGATCTTGGTGACGTGGCGGGTGCCGTGGTGATTCTCATCAAGTAGGTCAGTGAGGGCAAGTGGGTCTCTGAAGATTTTAACCAGAAAGCCCACTTAGGCAGCCTACTCCAGCCTGATCGTCTTCTCCTGGATCACGCTAGGCATCTCCCCTCCTGCCATGTGTCTAGTCACCTGCTCACCTGGTGGTCCCTCCTCGCCTTTATGAACAACTGGCCTTGAGGGGCAGCGTTCAGTTTCTGGGTAGAACTCTCCACAGCCCGGCCCTGTTTCTCCAGGTGCTGTGTGGGGACGAACGCAAACACAGATATTCGTGTAATGACAGTTTCATACCTTCGTCTCGCGTGTGGAGCCCCAGTCAATTAATATTCAGTCGATTAGAGAATGTGTCAGAATGATAATAAATTATCCATAATTAAGTCCAGCCAGGAGCCAAATGACTTCCTTGCTGCTTTGGGGGAGAAGGTGGTAATTGGTAGCACTGTAAATAAGTAAGTGATTTGGGTACCTAGTGTCTGGAGCCACAGAAGGCCATGGGGTGGGTGTGGCCCAGGGACCTAATTAATGTCACAATTCTGCCTCATACTGGGTTAGCAGGAATCAACACGTGGCCAGACTTCTGACTTTTGAAGCTGATAGCCAACTTCACACAGCAACTACAAGATGGAAGGTAATAAATATTTGAGGTAATTATTGAATTACTTACTCTTGCTAAAAGACTTCGACCTAGTCTCTTTAGTACCCACCAGTCATCCTCCAGATTATAACATCAAAGATCACTATAATCCACAACACAGACCACATCCCTCCACCGTGTGTACTCTGCCACCCACAGCTCCCCGGCACTCTTGGGACACAGCGAGGGATCCCAGGCACGAGGACCCCAGCCTGCCTCCTCCCTGTCCTCGTCCTCTTCTCTCGCCATCCCAGTCACACTCTGGGTTTCAATCAGAGTGAACAACAGGTAGTACCCTGGACCTGCCACGCTCATCCCTCCCCCAGTACCCTGGCACCTGCATCCCATCCACTGCTGGGAATTAATTCCATCTTCTCTCTCCCTGGTCCCTCCTGACCTGTCAAATTGAGCTCAAATTTTGACACATTAGAAACCTGTCTTGAGAAGTCTTCTCTCCCTCTGGGACAGGCTCAGACCCTTCTCCTCTGGGTCTTGCAGCCTGGGCATGCTGGACTGTAAATATCCATTTTCTTGTCTGTGTCCTCTATTGCCCTCAGGCCCATTCAGACCTGGACCCGTGTCAGCAAGAGACGGACAATCCCCCCTCTCCTCAGGATACCATGAGGATAAAATGAGATCGTGTACTAAAATGAGATCGTGTACATAAAGTGCCTAGAAACATGTCTGGCACAAGCAGGTCTTAAAAATACGTTCAATGAATAAATGAATGAATGAAGGTCACGTAGTTGGAGGATAGTCAGGGCTGTAGGAAATGAAAAACTGGAAGATTTTTCATCTAGAGATGGAACTTAAATGGTATTGATTAACCAGCTCTGTGACCCTGCAGGGGCAGCAACAGGCTTTATTATCCTACTAGATCCAAATCTCCTTTTTCACAGCAATTATTTTGTAACAGCCTCTTTAGTACGATGAAATAAAATCCACAGAAAATATAACATACCTACATGATTTTAATAATCAATAGAATGTATTATAAAGATAAAGGAGACAATGCATAACAAAATAATATATATTTAACAAGAAAATCCTCAGAAATGACTGCAGAGAAGACCTATAAAGGAATCAGATGTTTGCGTCTCCTTCTAATTAGTGGGTTGGGATTGAAGAGACATAAGATAACATTGGAGTGGATATTGTTGGCACTTTTCCCTCCACATTTGACATTTCAAAATAAGAGCTAACACCAAGGCTTCCTGTATTTATAACTACGAAGGCAGTAAGATGGGATCGTACTGGCGCCTTCAGTTCTTTTTGGTTGGCCTTGGGTTCCCAGCATGATTTTGAAATGGAAGTTTTGAACAGGACTTTAGTACAGCTGGTCTCTCCTTGATGTGTCCAGTCTTTTCATTCCTGGAAAGTTACTTGCATCTTAAAGTCGTGTACAAAATAGTTTGGGTCTATGAATTCATAAATATGGACACTGAGTCTAGGCATTTATCACTGTAAAGAGATTTTTCACTTACATGCATGTCCTATGAGATACGTGAAAGTCTTGAAGTGTGCAAACTAATTCTTTGTCACCTGAACTTGTCCAACACAAAGCAATGTCGGGTGATTCTTATTCCCACTCACTAATTGCTAACAGTTCCCCCAAATATTGGCATAACCAAAAACACTCCCACAAAGACCCAACACAGCCTACAGGGGGCGGCACTGCTCCTTTTGAGACCCAAGCTGCTTAATCCAGGATCCGCCAACCCCAAGGGAACCCTTGGGACGCTGCTGCATCCCCCTCCGGCCCGACAAGGTGGTCCGAGGAGGCTGCAGGCTGTGTGAGCTGGCACATGGGACAGCCACCCGGGTGCACCGTCCCAGCTGAGGCTGCCTCCAAGGACAATGTTTGTGCCTGGGGTGAGAGCTAGAGAGGCTCACACGCCCCCAATGGCCTCCAGCTGCTGCCACTCTCATGGTGCCCGGGGGCACTGCCAAGCCAGGCTGGGCATGGGCTTCCTGCCCAGGCCGAGTCCAAGCAGAGCTCTGCCATCAGCTCCTCCCAGATCAAGTTCACATTGCGGATGCCGCAGACTTCAGTTCTGGTCTCCGCTCCGCTACTGACCTGCCGTGTGACCTGGGCAAGGTGGCCTATGTCTGTGCAGCCTATAACGCCCTCTGCCTTGAGAGTTAGACGGGTCGCTTTCCTGTCCTGCAAGTTCATGTTACAAGAGAAGCTGCATCACAGAGACGGGAAATGTTCACCTCTAGTGACACCTGAGAACTCATCTCCAGGAAAATGGCTGCTGATGCCCTTTAAGGGATATAAATGGGCTAGCGTGTAATCAGCACATTAATCGCCTACACACAGATGACCCAGTGCTCTGTGCATTAAAAGAAAATTTTCAAGGTGGACAATGAGGATGAAGTGGACATCAGCCTGAGCAAAGGAAAGAGGCCGCTGAAAATCAAGGGGCATAAAATTGAACAGATGAAATGAGGCCTGGTATTAAAAAGCCTTGAATGCCAGGCTTAATAGAGCTTGAGGAGGATGGTCCCCTCTTATCCACAGGGGACACATTGCAAGACCCCTGGGGGGGCCAGGAACCACTGAGAATATCAAACAGCAACAACAAACTCTATGGATACATTTCTGTGATGAAGTTTAATTTATAAATTAAAAACACTGAAATATTAATAGTAATAATAAAGTAGAACAATTATAAGAGCATACTGCAATAAAAGTTATTTAGAGCCCACGAATTGTTTATTGTGAGATTTTCTATTTAATACTTTTTGACTATGGCAGACAGTAGGTAACTGAAACCAAACAAGGCGAAAACGGGGGCCAGGGGGCTGCTGTAGTATGACGCAGACACTGGAGAAGGGTGCTGGGCAGGGGCGTGGTAACAAGAAAATAGTCTGGGCCTTGGCACACCAGGCGGAAAATAGAGATGAAATCAGGTCTGGGGGACTAGCCAGGCACATGGAAGACTTGGTGGTCCCCAGACAGAGCTGGCCTGCCCCGATCCTGCTGCCTCTTGTGAATCCGTGAGACAGCACCAGCCAGGGGAAAGGAACTGCCTTTAACTGAGCCCTTATTGGCGTAAGGAATGAGACAGAAGTTTCACATCATTACAGTATTAGTGCCACTCTGAGGGGAAGTGTCATGGTCCCTGCTCGACACACAGGGCCCAGGTGTGAAACAGCACTTTCTAGGTCACAGACTCACGTCTCAAACCCAGGTGTTTTTGGCAGATTCATTCATTCACTCACTCACTCACTCATCCAATACTGTGTATTCAGAGCTTCCCACATGCCCTGCACCAGAGTGGCACAGACAAGCTCTCACAGTGGAAGACAAGAATTACACAAGCAAACTAACACTTTGGTGTTATTATTTCAAATCACACGAAGCAATACAAAGAAAATCAAGTAAGCAAAGGCACAGGCAGTGACTGAAGTGGAGAAAGGGGGTTAAGCCCAACTGAGGGGCTAGAGAGTGCTGAAAAAGGTTTCCGCGAGGAGCTGAGAGGTAAGCCAGCCAGGGCCTGAAAAATAAGAGTTAACCATGCAAAGATCTGTGGGAAGAGGGTGTCAGAAGAAACCCCCACAACCCCAGTCTTGAACTGAGAACAACCTGCTAGAGGACAAGAGAGACGTGTGGCCCTTGCTCGGCAGGGGACGAGGGGTGCACCAGGTAAGGCCAGAGGCGAGCAGAAGCACAGGCTATGTGATCTCCATGTGCTATGAACTGGATTTTATTCTAGAAGCAGTGCACAGCCATTGGAGCATTTAAATAAATAAAGTCTACCGTGATGGAATTTGCATTCTAGAAACACACTGCTGTGGATAGCACAGACCTCAGGCACTGAGAGCTGAGCCAGGCAGTCAGTCTGAGGCTGCTGCTGCTGTCCAGGGGAGGAGCTAGCAGCAAAAACAGGAGCAGTACACAAGCAGAGTTAGATTTTGGCCATGGCACCCGCAAGACCTGCTCAGAGATTATACACAGGAGGTGAGGGGAAAGACAAGCCCCGCATGCTCGGATTCCCCGCACCCCCTCGGGTGGCCTTATAGGTCACTTGGCCCCATGTGTGTTGCGCAGTCTTGGCACATGAGTGGACACTTTACAGAGCCTGGGCTCTGCAGCAGCTCGCAGGAGGCTCCCCATGCTGCTGTGTGGTGTTTTGCCTTCTCGGGACATGTATGTCCCTGTGTCACTACCAATCCTCCCTTCTGAGGGACCAACAAGGGGAATGGATCCTTTTCCTCAGGTGACTCTCCAAAGACTTGCGCGTAGGGGCAGAAAAAGGACTTTCATACATGTGCCAGCCTTTGTGTTTCTCCTTCCACCTTCTCTCTTAGTCTTCCTCTCTTCCCTATGTCCTCACAAATCTTCCTTAACAGCAGGACTTCACAGTTTTCTCTGTGCACTCATCTCAGCCCCTCGGTGCCCGCCCAGGTCTGAAGGTTTCAAGAGAGAACACTGAGGGTTGGCACCATTGCGTCTGCCCCAGAGCTCACCAGGAGGGTTCTCCGAGTCCCGGGTCAACAGTATCTCCGAAGGGGCTTATGATCAAGAGCACAGCGCAGACCGAGAGATGCTCTCCTCCCACCCCTCAGATATTTCGGTTGGTTTGAGAGCATGCCCTTCTTTTCCTGCACAAGTGTATCTCAGCCTGTGAGTTGCGGGGTGTGAAGCACCCCACTTAAGATGTATTTCCGGGCAATTATACCCCCTTCACCATAAAGCATTGGAGAAATAGAGACTAAAAGGTTTAAGCAGCCTCCAGGGCCAAGACCAACACAAATGACCAGGAGGGTCAGAACTCCCCACCTTGTCCCATATTTTCGCCCCTGTAATTTATTCTCTTGGCTCAAAATGATTGCTATTTCGCCAGCCCATGATTGCTATTTTAGCAGGGTCAGCCAGGGGCCTCTGAGGGAAGATCCCCAGTAGGCAAAGGGGCCTTTTGAAGATTATACATGAGCAAAAAGAGAGAGTCTTTGAACACTGATGGAGGTTCTGGGCTTCCCACTCCAGCTGGGGCTGCAGCTCTCACTGAAAGATGCATGGCCAAAGGGAAGAGAGATGGAGGGATAAGCACCATTCCAAGAATTAGGGGAATTTAGATTTTCACAGGAGTGTAATGAAAATTAAGAATCGGGATCCCAAAGGACTGATCCGGTTTCTGTCTCTGCTGTGTGACCTTGAATAAGGCCATACGTCCTTCTCTTTTTTGTTTGATACATGTTGGTCAATAAATACTTCTAGAAAGCCCGGTGCTGGGTAGCAGAGATGGAGTCCAAACAACAAGTTGGAGACTCTGTTCTCCAGGAGCCCACAGTCCTGTGCGGAAGTCAGGAAAATGGATAATTACAACCCAATGCGACACGATCTATCTACAAAACTGGCAGCTTGACCTAGCAAATAATGACAATGGCAGTAATGACCAGTGCGGGTGAAGCTTGAGTCCTCCTTGATAGAGGGCGCCTCCCCTAGCCGTGGGTGGGAGTGAGGCAAGATCCCCAAAGCTCTGGGATCATTGACAAAGTGCCCCTTCCCGGTTTCTCCTTCTAGCCCTCAGAACCGAGGTACTACAGCTGTCTGCCTCGAGACCCCAGATCCAATCCCACCATGCCCTGCGGTGTTTCACATTGGTTACCCCTAAAATCACAGGGACCCCAGGGCAGCGTTCCTCCTCAGCACACCCATCCTCACTGAGTTCTATACACCTTCCCTCCCCAACTGCCCAGCACAACCCCTGGGACCCCACTGTCCCATCTGCATCCCGCCTCACTTCGCCACCTTCTGGCTCCTGCTGACATCTAACTCTCCCTGGGGATCCTCTTCCTGTCCCAAGAGGAGCTGCTTTTTCTCCCACGCCCCTGCTGTCACTCACAGGATTCCTTTCTGCTCCTCACTGCTGCTCCTAGAACCTTGTCACTCCGATTGTCACTCTTCCCAAGGCAAGCTTGGTTTCAATATCTTCATCTGTGTCCTCCCAACAGCCTGATCTGTTGTTCTCTGAGCTCCCCTCATCCAAAAGGTGCACCTCAGTCACTCGCCGCCAGGGTCAGACTGCACCCTTAGCACTACATTGTTGTTTTCGTGCCATAACTTTGGTTGCAAGAATCCCGCATTCTGACCTTGGGGCACAGAGAGGTCAGGACCCTCCATCGGGAGCACGGAAGAGTCTTGGGTCCTTTGATTCTGCTGCCCTCTCATTGTCCCTTATCCCATAAGTGCTCACTTATCTATTTGCCCTCCTGAAAGGTCACGGCGGGTCATCACTACCATCGTCGCCAGGCTCCTCACATTACCCTGGCGGCAGGTTGTACCTTCTAAAACCTGGCCCCAGCTTTCTTCATGTCCCTGCATTTCGTCCTGTTAGGGTTCATATCTAGATGTCCCCCAAGAGCCTCATGCGTTCGTAGGTGGATTTTTCAAAGGGTGATTGGCCTGTGAGGACTTAGAGCCAGCTTGCTGTGAGAGGCGGGGTCTGGTCAGAAGAGGCGTCGCTGAGGGTGTAGCCGGAAGCGTTTATCTCCCTCCAGCTCCTCCCTTTGTTCTCTGCTTTTCAGACACCACACCATGAGCACTCCTCCCCTGTCGTGCCCTTCTCCATGCTGGCCTGCCTTGGAGCCAGCTGACTACGGACTAAAACCTCTACAAACTGTGAGCCAAAATAAACCTTTCCTCCTTGTAGGTGTCGAGTATTGTGTCTCAGCCACCAGAAAGTACCCAAGAGGCATATGCACAGTGCAACTCACACCCACTCCTCACAGGGCAGCCCAGCCCCCGAGAGTACGTCTCATTTCCTCTCCCTGACTCTGGACTGGGCCATGGCTGTGGCAGAAATGATGCCAAGGTCAAGTCACAAAGGGTGGGAGAGCTTCTGCCTACTTCTTCGGGGACCCTGGCTCTTGGAACCCAGCACGGCGTGGAGAGGAACCAAATCGCTGGGCCACCAGAGCCTGCTCACAGATGACGGACAGAATCAACTTGCCATCCATGTCTGCCACCATCTGTGCTGGCTCCCTGGGGCGGTGGTAACGAATTACCTCCAACTGGGTGGCTTCAAATGACAGAAATCTATTCTTTCACAGCTCTGGAGAGCAGAAGCCCAAAATCAAGGTGTCGGCAGGACCACATTCCTCCCTTCAGAGGCTCTGGTGGAAAGTCTATTTCTGGCCTCTTCCAACCGCAGATGCCTTGGGCTTTCCTGGGCTCTCACTGCGTAACTCCAGTCTCCTCTCCATGGTGCACGGTCTCCGGCTCTTCTGTATGTTGAAATCCCCTCTGCTTCTCTCTTGCAGGCACACTTGTGGGTCCATATGGATAATCTGAAATAACCTCCCTACTCTAAGATCCTTAACTTCGTCACATCTGCAAAGACCCCTTTCCCAAATAAGGCAACATTTGCAAGTCTCAAAGAAGAAGACCTGATATCTTTGGGGCATTCTTATCGGTCAGCTACATCATCTTAAAAAGAATTCTCCAGGGAGGCCAAGAGGATCACAACTTTGAGCCCAGCTGGGGTAATTTAGTGAGACCCTGTTTCAATTTTCTTTTTAAAAATTTGAATCTTTCATTCCCCAACTGAAGCCACCCCAGCTGAGCAGAGATAAGCTGCCTCCATCAAAACCCAGGTAAAAATTAAAGATTTACAAGAAAAATGAGTGATTACTGCTGTTCACTAAGAACTAGGGATGTTTGTTATACAGCGACAGATAGTTGATACAAGCCTCACCTCACCTGTTCTTTTCTTGCTCTCTTGCACTTGGTGGTTTAATCCTGCTTTCCACCTACCCTCAACCTAAACAGGCAGCTGAATGTGCTAAGAGGGGAACAGACGACCCTGCTGACTTTGCCCACCCTAATGCAGTCAGGATGCTGCCCATCCTCCCCTCTCTCCCGAACCATCATCATCTCTTGCCTCTCTGCCAGATTGCTCTCATTAACTTAGATGTGTCTTATTTCTCCCATTCCTTTCCGGCCACCCCCACGCTCCCTGGCCCTTCAAAATGAAAAGAAAGCTCACGCTTGGTCTCCAGCATCTCCCCCCATGCTCGCCTGAGCCCACTTCGACAGATTTTACACACACCGATTTCACTGGAAACAGCTCCTGTCCCCTCCAGCGCTCCCCACGCCCAGCGCTGCCAAATCCGAGGTCCTCTGCTGGTGCTGGTCTTGCTTAACCCATCAGCAGTGTAGGTAGATTCTGAAGACCACAACAACAAAGCATCGCATTCTAGGTGGCTTCATACAAAAGAAAGCTAGAACAGTTCTAGAGGCCAGGAATACAAAATCAGGGTGTCAGCGTGCCATGCTCCCTCTGCAGCCTCCGGAGAAGAATCCAACCCGAATCTGTCTGCCCCTGGTGGCTCTGCCCCTGGTGGCTCTGCCCCTCGTGGCTCTGCCCCTGGTGGCTCCTCACCTTTCTCTTTTCTTGGCATCGCTTGGCTCAGAGCTGCAACTCTCCAGGCTCTCTGCCTGCCTCCGCCCTCTCACGACTCTCGTCCTTTTGTGTGTCTCTGTCTTTCCTCTTGTGAATAAGATAGTCATTGGACTTAAGACCTTTCCTACTCTGCCATGGCCTCATTTTAGCTTATTATATCTACAAAGAGGTTATTTCTAAATAAGAATATATTCCGAGGTTCCAGGTGGACATGACTTTGAAGGAACACTATTCAGCCCACCACAGCAACATTCCTACTCTTCCAATACTTCCTTCTCTTTGCTCCCAGGACACCATCTTCCATGAGGTCCCTTCATCCTCAGTGACCACTCCTTCTCAGTCTCCTGCATGGGCTGGTCCTCATTTCTCTGAGTGTCCCAGAGAAAGGCTTAACCTTCAGAAGACATCTTCTCTCTCCGCTCTCCTTCTCTATACGATTTTATCCAGTCCCACAACTTCAAATTTCTCTGCATGCTGACAACTCCAAAATCCCCACCTCCAACCTCTCCTGACACCAAGTATGTCCAATGGGCATCTCAAACCTATTATGTCTCACAACAAATTCCTGATTCTCCTCACACTGGAGGAGAGAGAAGCCTGTTCCAGCTATAGACTCTCCCATCTCAGTAAGTGGCATCGCTAACCTTTTATTCTTGCTGGTCATAAAACTAAATCATTCTTGGGGCTGGGGATTTAGCTCAGTGATTAGAGTGCTTGCCTTGTAAGCACAAGGGCCTGAGTTCGATCCTCGGAACCACTAAAAAAAAAAAAAAAAAAAAACTAAATCATTCTTGATTTCTCTCTTTCCCACATCTCACTTGATGGCAAATCCTTCAAAATTTATCTCGTATGCAATGTCGTCTCACAACCCCATTGCCACACCTTTGTTCAACCCATCAGCATCTGTGGAGAGCAGGGATCAGCAGCTATAGCTCACAGACCACATTTGGCCCACCACCTGCTGTAGTAAATAAAGTTTTATTGGAACACAGCCACATGGCTTTGTTTATTTATTATCTGTGGCTACTTTTGTACTCGACGGGCAGAACTGAATAATTCAACAGAGACCATACGGCCCTCAAAGCTGAAAATATTTACTGTCTCACTCCTTTACAGACGAAATTTGCCAAGCTTTTGCCTAGCTTTTTACAATCAGAGGTCTTTACCCTCTTCTCCCCAATCATAGCTGCTTTCAACCCAGCAGGCAGAGCCATGCTTTTAAAATATGAGTTAGAACCAGACATGGTGGTACATGCCTATAATCCCAACACTCTAGGAGGCTGAGGCAGAAGGACTGCAATTTTAAGCCCATCCTAGGCGATTCAGTGACTTACCAAAAGCCTGTCTCAAAATCCAAAATAAAAATAAAAGTGGAGTGCTGGGGATGTAGCTCAGAGCAAAGGTCCTACGTTCAATTCTCAGCACCACAATCGATCAATTAATCAATGAACTGAAAATTCCAGATCTTCTTACATCCCCCAGCCGACCCCCCTGTCGGGACCCACTTGTCTCATCCCCCAGCTCAGATGACTCTGTGGTCCTCACACCCAGCTACCTCTGGGCTAGTACTCCAGCTTCCCTTTACCTCAGTTTCCTGCAGCCACACCCACGTGTACCCATTTCTTGGAATATCCAGCCATGCTCCTGCTTCAGGGACTTGGAATTTTCAATTCTCTCCCTCTCCAGGAACCCTTACCAGGCCTGCCCTTGCAACTCTCGTGTCCTCGGGAGACCTCCTTGCATCAAATAACACCATCCCTCCAAGCTCTCCTATGCCTCTTAAATTGCTCTATTTATCCTGACGGAATTTACCACCATCAGATATAATATCCCTTCTTTTATGTGTGTGACCGTGACTTGTCTGCCTTCTTGAAGCCCAGCCATTCTATCCCCAGCACTTGGCTCAGTGCCTGGACCATAGTAAGTGCTCAATAAAGATGTATCAAATTAATAACTAAATGAATGAATGCTCCATGTGAATAGGTCCCAGTGTGAAGTCTTTGACATCCCTTAGACACTGACCTCCTTACAGGCCTGTAAGATATTCACAGAGACACAGAGTTCAAGGACAATGAGCCAAGACTCAAAGTCAAAGGCAGCGCCAAAGCCCACTGTCCTGGCCACCTCCACATCCTAAAATCACTCTGTTTTGTAGGTTTTAGAAGACATTTTAATAAGCAAGTTCACATTCCAAGCAAATCAAGTATCCGGCAATGGGCGAATGGATAAGCACAATATGATCCATACAACAGAAGGTTATTCAGCCTTTATTTTATTAACATCAGCGAGAATCCAGGTCTCTCCGTCTCTCATTTCAACCACGCCCTTTGCCCCTCACCACGCCGCCTTTTCCTAAAGGCGGCGGAAATATCTCCGTCAACATACAGACTACATTTTCAGCACAGGAAATGTGTCTCTTCCTCTCCTCAGATAGTCCGGGAGCTTCGGGAGGTTTCTTCCTCCCTTGCCGGGATCTGGTCCTGGCTGGAGTGGGAGGAGCACCAGCTACGGAACCGGAACCTCACGGAAAGCGCCAGAGGGGGTCGGAAGGGAGCCGCTAGTGCATTAGCATATGCAAATTGGCAATGGTAAAGAAAACTGGGAAAGCTGCTATTTTATCATTTGTGGTAATTACAGTAATTTAGAGTGGGAATCAATGGGTTCCTGGAGGTAAAAGCATCTCCGAAGGATAATGTGGTGTGATTAAGAAGTTCTGATTAAGGGCTCCTGTCATTTTCACTTGAAGAAGATGAGGAACAGACCAGGGTCAGAAGTGCAGAGACTTAAGTGAGGAGGCGGAGGACCTCGGCCTGGCGGGCCCTGTCCTTGGCGCCGGGCCGCAGAGAGGAGCCAGCGTCCCCCCGCCTTTCCACCCTCGTGGAGGGAAGACAGTCACTGAAATGACAATTGTAGCACATTGTGATGCCTGCCGCAATCGCGCTTGTAAAGGAGCACAGAGGGAGGATGAACTTCGTCTCAGAGGGAAAGAACGCTCTGGTAAAGCTTGAGGGAAAAGGTGATACATGAACCAGGTTTTGCAGTATCAATAGGAGTTTGTAGCTGACAGCAGCCAGTGCAGGGGGATTTTCAGGTGGAGGTAACAGTATGTGCAGAGTGAAAAGACAGTTGGAAAACCCCAAAGGAAAGGGAGAAAGTGGACTAATGAGTTGTAACTTACAGGCTAGAGTCACTGGCAAGGCTGGATGGTGGGGCATTAAAGGCCACTCAAAGGAGTCTGTTTGTAACCCAGCAGCTGATGGGAGCCATAAAGGCCGAACCAGGCAGCGCCTCGGTCAGAACTGACGTTTAAGAAACCTGCGAAGGGAGCCAGCAAGTAAGTGTAATAGAGGGATGGGGCAGGGACAGGAGTCAGGGGTTGGATGAGACAGGAACAACTCCTGAAACAGAAGTGGGAGACTCAGAGACAACCCACCTGAACTTCATGCTCACAACCAAAAGGGGGCATCTCATTCAACCTCTATTTTACAGATGGCTCAGAGAGGTTTAGGCACCTGTGCGATGTCACACAGCTAGTAAACAGCAGAGAAGTGAGCTGACGCAGTGACTAAGGCCTGTGATGCCAGCATCTAAGATCCTGTCCACTGCTCCACAAACCGCTGCAACAGAACTCAGAACCGTCAGTCAGCCCAACCCCCTAGCGTGGGTCAGGAGTCATTTCCAGTAGAAAGCTCAGGGACACACCAGGGCTGCCAGTGGCCCCAAACACACTCTCTAGGACTCAGTAGAGAGGATTCTAGAACTCCAAAGAGTCTGTGATCTCTGCAGATTGAGCCACAGCCCCTGTGACCCTAAATCAGACACCTTCCCACAAGCTGTCGCTAGAGAATCATGTGTGAATTTGTTCACAAGCAAGAGGTCTTTTGGAAAGCATTCTGACGGGAGAAACAGAAGGAGAACCTCTGGGTATCTAGCTGGTCTGGGAGGATGGAGAGGGCTGAGGGACAGTACAGGGACAGCAAAGATGAAGGCCCAGGGACAAAGCACATCAGATCAGCCAGCAAGGCTGAGGCAGGGCAGGGCCAGACCCTGCCTGGAAGGACAGACAACAAACCAGGCCCAAGCGGCAAACTAGTGTGCCTTCTAGGAGCTTCACTCTGGCTGCTGAGCAGAGTTGATGGGATTCATGCTTAGGACTGTTTTAGATAAGAAAGTAAATATAACCCTCCTTAGTTCCAACATGGCAGTGTTTCCACTGTGGTCTGGGCAAAGGCCTCGCCCCCCTCAGGAGTCCTGGTGCCTTTCTCCAGTCTCAGAGCCACACTCCCAGGATTCCCGAGGCATCCAAGATGGCTGGGCCTCGGCCCGGGCCAGCCCTCTGCCCACCAGCCCTCTTGCACAAGGCCCGGCCTGGCCTCACCGCCGACAGATGGAGCGTTTGTTGACGCTCTGGTGACAGCTTGAAAATGCATCTCCTCCCTCTGAGCCGGCCCGTTCCACCTCGTCCTCCCATCTGCCATCTCATTTTAAAACTAGCAGAACAACTCAGCTAGAGCAATTCTGACTTTTTCCATCTGTGCCGAGTTAATTAAGAGGGTAATGAGAGCTGGGAATGAACGAGGCCTGCATTAATTCAAGATATGATTAAGAGAAACATCTCTAAAATATATATGTGCGTGCAGAGAGCAAGGCTGAAGGACACGGGTGTGCACCCCAGACCACCAGCCTCGTCATGTCTGCAAACACTTGGGCCCACAAGGCAGAGCTCAAGGGAAGGAAGGAGACGCCATCAGGCTCCCGCCAAGACACCTGTGTGGTCACAGAAGGGAAGACAGAGGCTCCTTGGGGTCCGTTCCCCGCAGGGCTGCTCGGCAAGCACGTATTCATCACCCAGGGTGCATCAGCCTGGGGAATGACAGAGACGAGTGGTAATGAGGCTTCTCTTTATTACAAATTCTACTCGTTTATTACCTAACCACTTATCTAAAACAACCCCAGGTACCTCAGAAAACTCACCAAAGATTAACAGTTTAAAAAGCTCAGACACTAACCCATATGTAGAGGATCTTTGCTTCTCACAAGGATCCTTAGAGGTTGGTACCCTTGATACAAGTCCCACTTTGCAGATGAGGAAACTGGGGCTCCAAGATAATAAGAGACTTGTCTGAGATACCACAGTTAAGATAGAATTTGAAATCTGATCTCTATGATGTCAAAATTAAATTATCCTGCTAAGTAATACCAGCCCCTATGCTCAAAGAAATGGCCAATTAGGAGGCTCAATGCAGTGCTTTGGGGCCAGAGGGAAAGGAGATCTTCCTGGCCCTTGTGTGACTGAGGGAGAAGCAATCAGAGAAGGCTTCCTGGAGGAGGGGACAGTCAGGTCAACTGTGGAAAGATAGATATTTAAAGTGTTTACTGAGTGCCCGCTGTGTGCCAAGCACTGTGCTGGCCTTTTGGAAGTGTTTCATGTCATTAAACCCGCCAACCCTGGGACAGAGGCATCAATGTCCCCAGTGGCCAAAGAGACTGAAGTTCAAGGTGAGAACCGACCTCAGGGCCTCCCAGCTTGTGAGTGGAAACAGGACTCAAACTCGAGTCTGCCAGGAAATGGGAGGTTAAGTCCTCGGCAGCCCAGGAATGATGTATTCAGAAGTAGGGTAGGATGACGAGAGGACAGGAGTACTCCGAGGACATCAACCTGAGCGGGGGCCGAGGGGCATGAAGGCCACCAGCCCTGCCCCTTCCCAAGAGTCAGGTCTCCCGGATCCCAAATCCCATGTTCCTGCCAATTGTTTGCAAGAACTTGGGTAGTGACTCGCCTTCCCCAACTGCTGCATGAACTGACACCCCTTCGTGTCTAGGATCCCATGATGGCATCCAACACCAATGGCCTGATCCAGTGTAGACACCTTCCTCACTGTGAAACTGACTTCATACTTTCCATATCCCGTGCCCAGAGCCAGGCGCACACACAGAACCCCATATCCAAAGCCAATCACAACCTGTCTCCCAATTTTCCCTTCCCCTCTCACCCATAGCCCACACTTCCCAGAAGCTTGGGTGGCCTGCAGTTCCCTGGAGGTTCACACTGAAGTCATCGCCACTGCCTCTGTTCTGTTTCCTGTGTCTCTGTTCTCTGTCCATGAAACCAGAAATATGGGGATCATTTTGCCTTCTCCTCATTCTTCAGCCCGCATGACACCATGTCCTGTGTCAGAAATGCACCTCTACCCTCCTCCCCGTGGATCCTCCCTGCCACCACTTCAGCTGGCTCCCCTTCCAGTTCCTTCTCCACATCCACCAGGACAACAAGAATTATTTTGTGGGCACAAATGATACTTTTTACGGAAGAACGATCTAATTTACAAATCAATACACATTTCAAAGAAAACTATTTAGGCATCATAAATGAATGTATGAATATAAAAAAAACCTCAATGTGCAACATTCAACAAGGAAATACACATGAAAACTTATTTTTGAACTATGTTGTGAGCCACCATGAAGTCAAAATAAAACTCCTGTTTCCAGAAGCCACAAATGGAAGGAGACCCAAAGAATGTAGCAGAAGCATCTCCCCACACTGGTTTCAATAGTCTGGTCTGTGCAGAAACGTTTTCTGTAGACTCGGGAGTGTCTGCTCTCTGGAAGGAGAGGAGTGAGATGTTTCCTTCGGCTGCCCTTTGGAATCACAGGTGGGCTGCTGTTCGGGGCTGATTCTCACGAGTTTCACAGGTTCGCTGGGATCGCCTGCTTCCCCAGTTGCCACACTTGCTCTTAAACATTGATTACATCGAGTTTTCCAAAAGAAATGAACAGCATCCACTTTGTATCCATGAGGATGGCCGCTATCAAAAAGGAAAAACAAACCAACAAGAAACCTGGAAAATAACAAGCATTGGCAAAGACTGGAGAAATTGGAACCCTGGTGCGCTCTCGGTGGGGATGTAAATGGCAGAGCTTTTATGGAAAACAGTGTGGCATCATCTTTAAAAATTAAAAATAGAATTATGATATGATTCAGCAATGCCACCCCTGGGTATATGCCTCAAAAGATTGAAATACAGAGATAGCTGTACCCCCGTATTCGTAACTGCATTAGGACAGGTGTGATGGCACATGCTTGCAATCCCGGCACTTGGGGTGGCTGAGGTAGGAGGACCACAAACTCTAAATCAGCCTGGACAGCTTAGCAACTTAGAGAGACCTCATCTCAAAATCTTTAAAAGTTTAGAAAGAACTGGAGGTGCAGCTCAGTGGGAAGGCCTTGGGTTCAGTCCCCAGTACCATAAAAATGAACAAACAAAAAGAGGTATTAAAGCACAATAGCCCAAAATGTCTCGTCAGTGGATGAGTGGATAAACAAAATGTGGTTTTCACAAACAACGAAACACTACTGAACCTTGCAAAAGAAGGAAATCCCTGGTGCGTGTTACAACATGGAGGAAACTTGGGCGTTCCGACTTGGTCTTGAAATAAGCCAGCCATGAAAAGACATCGCTCATATCATTCCCTTCGTGTGGGGCACCCAGAGCAGTCAAGTTCCTGGGGACAGAAAGGAGAAGGGTGGCCGTCTGGGGCTGGGGGAAATTGGAGGTGAGGAGCGATCGTCTAATAGCTACAGAGTTTCAGGGTCGGAAGATGAAAAGGGTTCTGGACACAGGTCACGGGGATGGTTGCACACTGTGACTGTACCGAACTGAATGTTTAAGAGTGATTAAGATATTAAATTTTATGTTACGTGTATCTTGCCACAATTAAAACAAATTTTAAGTGTATTTTTCAAAAAGGGAGAAGGGATGCCCTGAAAAGTTTTCAAGAACCACTAGTGAAATAAGAGCTTCTCTTATTGGCCGGGCCTCACAGCTGGGAGGTGCCCACCTGGCCTCAGTGCTAGCCTGATGGGCGGGGCCGCGCGGGAGAAGCTGATGCTCAGAGGGGAACGAAGGGAGGCAGCCCTCCTGCTCACCATCCGCCCTGACTCCCCTGGCACCCAAAGCCCCTTCCCAGCCAGAGCCTTCGTTACTCACGAACACAGACGAGCTCGCCATTCTGAAATCTTCCCCTGTGCTCTACCCACAAGTGCACCCGTGTTTGTCCTCCAGCCTAAAGATCTCTCACTTGTTAAGGCCCAGAAATTAACACGGCCATCAGCAGGGCGGCTTCTCCGGGCCCTGCAGCTGCAAGCATCCTCCTCCTGCCACCTCCCTCGGGGACTCACGCTCTCTGTTGCTCTCAGCACTCACTTACTTTTCTCTGATCTTATCGGACCTTGAGTCGTCTTTCATCTCTCCTAAAAGGGAGCTTCCCCAGCAGCTTCATCCTGTACCCCCCACAGTCCCTACAACAGTTCTGTCCACAAAGCAGATTAGATGTACTCAATGAGCTTAGGTTGACTATATATCACCAAAACCCCAGAAGGGCAACAGCCTCAACAAGAAAGACATCCGTTCCTCCTCAGGCGTCAGCGGTCGGGCTGCTTCTATCATTTCCCCCATTCTCGCTGCAGCTTCTGCTTGCACGTCCATCTCCCTGCAGGAATTCTGGCGTCAGGGCCAGGGAGCAGGAAGGAGCGGGGTGCGAGGAAAGGTGAGCAGACGCAATGGCTCCCTGTAAGAAGTCTTCCTGGAGGCTTCAACAATCTGCTGTCTCAATCTCAGTGGGCAGAATGTAGTCACTTGGACACAACCAAAAACGAGGCTGGGAAGCAGAATCTTTCCATTGGGAATATTGTCATCATAATAAGATTGGGTTCTGTTTTAAGGAAGGAATGAAGGCTGGGCACTCAGTGGGAACTTGCAAAGTCTCCAACAATACTTGCTAGTGCAGAGGGCAGAGCTGAGTGAGCAAGTGAGCTCATGATTAGACCAAGCCTCTTGGCAAATCTTTGAGAAGCAGTCACTGGACATCAATTACACCTCTGAGACCACTATGCCTCCCCAAACCCTCATCTCATGGCTGATTGTAGTCACAAATACGTATTTGAAGTTGCCCACTTCACCCTTGCCATTCTCCACTTTCCGTTCCTATAATACAGAAAGATGCATAATGAAAGAAATCAATAGAGGGATGAATAATTTCAGTTCAGATACTGGGGCCAGCGTGCACCAGTTTGAGATCCGGGCAAGTTACTTCTCTAAACTTCCATTTTCTCCCAGGCAAACTGAAAATAAAATCCCAACTCCCAGAATCCTTGAGAGAGGTTACTGAACTAATAGAGAAGATGTCTGGTGCTCAAGTACCTGGCATCTAGTAGGCTCCCTCCTTCTCTGTTCCTGTGCCTGCCTTGGTGCCACCAGCTCTCATTCTCTGGAGCCCTGGAGCTCATCCAGCAGCCCAGTCTCCTCCACATTGAGGCTTGCAGTCAAAACCAGACCTGTGTGTAAAGCTCCTGCCACCGACCTGCCCCAGAGTAGAGCTGCTGTGGAAGTAGGAGCCCCACACTCATAGGTGTTTCCTTGAGTCTTTCCATTTTAACTTGAGGAAGGAGACGTATCTGAGGCCCAAGGAAGTAACTATCAAATGGTCAAGTGCATCACTCTAACAGAATCAGAGGGTTGCTGGGAAAAGGTCACTTGATGGCTCCTCCCAGAGGATCCACCAAGGCAGCTGCCCATTGCAGCCACCAGAGGCTAGCCTGTCCCCTTGGAGCTGACCTGCTCTTTCCCTAGGCTGCTGTTTTTTATTCTGTTTGGTTTTATTTTATTGCTTTATGGAAACCAACCTCTCTAGGGGCAGCACAAAAGTTCTTTGAATAATAAGCCTTAGGAACTTTCTTGAAAAACCTCAGAGAAATTGCAGTAGCCAACATTTGTGGGATGCTCATGATGTTCTGGGTTCTGTACTATGCATTTGACATATGCTATCCCATGTCTTCACCAAAACCTCCTGAGGAGGGGACTGCTATTAAATCCATTTCACAGACAAGAAAGCTGAGGCAGAGAGAGATTAGGCTGTGTCTCCATGGCCATGTTGCTACCAGGCAGAAGAGTCAAGATGAAGAGTAAAGATTTTGGCTGCAAGTTGCCCCTGCTCCATGCAAGATGGCCACAATTGCTGTACAGTGAATGATCGGCCCTTGTTGGCCTTATCAGACCCTTGCCCACTTTCTCTCTAAAATTATGGTTCCTCATTACAGGTGTATGGGAGAAATACAAGGAATCCTTGACAGCAAAGTATGCTGTAAACAGAAATACTGGCATGTGGGTTTAATCTACACTCTGCCCAGGTAATCTTAATCCCTTTTAGGAGACTCGGTTTCCCCATCTAAGAAATGGCGGAAGGCAAGCGGCTGCTGTAAACTGAATTGTTTTCTTCTAGCTCCAGCAGTCTATGAGCTAAATCATGGTTTTCCATTTTGGATCATTGAGCTAAACATGGAAACTATTGTCTCTGTTGATAATCCTTGTCTGACTTTCCAATCTGAAACTTCACTTCCTGGGCCAGAAACACTGTCAAAAATCTCCAAAGGACAGCAACTACAATTGACCCCAGTCACCCAGCAGAACCGTCATGTCTGGGTCAGCACTCCAAGCATATGGAGAGTCACCAGCTGACAGCTGAGTGGGAAGGATGGAAGTTGCAGTCGGATAGCACTCAGAATCTACCTGCTTTCTGTGTACTACAAGGCTGAGAAGCAAAATCTACATTTCCCAGGAGCCCTTGCAGCTAAGGTTTTGGGGGGAAATCAGGCTCTTCCAATGAGATGCATTTGTGAGAGAATCAGCCTATGGGAGGGCGGCAGAGACCATCTCCATTCTCCGTCGCCTCACAAAGACATTGCTACAGCCTTGCTCAGGGTTCCAGGGTCCAGACACCAGCTTCCTGGGGGAGGGGAAAGGTTGGGATGGGGCAGCCACTCTCTGACCTCTGACTGCAGCTCTGATTGGGCGTCCTTTCAATCAATAGAACATTCCAGCCCCACAGTTTCCTCATCCTAATTCCTTTCAACCATCCGTGAGTGCCCAGTGCCCTCTATTAAATCATTTCTTGCTTCAAGTCCATAGGATTCTGTTACTGCACCTCAGCCTGATATCAGAGCCAATAAAAGTATTGATTCACCTTATCCAGGCTCTGCAGAAGATTCCAGAAATCACACAGAGCACAGTATTTCTGCTCGAGTGAAGACTTGCAGCTCCCGACCCAACTCCTTTTTTTTTTTTCACTTTTATTGTAGTGGTACATTTTAGACATATAAAATGATAACATTCATCATAGGGAATTTGTACCTGTACATGATATAATTTGCTGCTTCTTTTTTTCCCTTTCCCTGCCCCTCCTTTCAACCCCTCTTCCCCTCCTTACTTACAACTTTGTTTCCATTTTTTCTCGTTCTATTCTTTTTTCTCTTGTCCTTCCCTTGCTTTGCCCCTTTCCCCTCCCTTGTTACCCTTCCCATTTGAACAATTTCTTCCCTTTTCCCAATATAATACATTTTAGTCCTTATTTATACTTTCAGTTTCTCCCACCAGAGAAACAATGTGGTTTTTAAACATGCGTGTCCTATTTATTTCACTTAAGCCTATGGTCTCAAGGTGCATCCATTTACCTAGAAATGTCTCAAGCTTATCATTCTTTATGGCAGAGTAGTACTGCATTGTATAAAAAAAAAAACTACATATTCTTTATCCATTAGTAGGTGATGGGCATTTGGGCTGTTTCCAAGATTTAGCTATTACAAACTGTCCTGCTATAAACATGGGTGTGCAAATATTGCTGTAGTATGATGCTTTTAATTCTTTCTGGAAGATTCCAAGAAAGAGACATGCTGGCTCAAATGGAATCTCTAGTTTTAGTTTTTTGAGGAGTCTCCATGCTGATTTCCACAGTGGTTGCACCAGTCTACATTTCTACCAACAGTGGAGAAGTGTTCCGTTTTTCCCACAGCCTCATCAGCATTTGTTACTGGCTGATTTGTTGATATTAGCCACTCTATCTGGAGTGAGATGAACTCTCAATGTTGCTTTAATTTGAATCTCTCAAATGACCAGTGATGTTGGACATTTTTTCATATGTTTATTTGCCATTTGTACTTCTTCGCCTAAGAACTGTCCATTCATTTCAGCTGCCCATTTTTTATTTGGGTCTTTAAATTTGATAAGTCTGATTTTTTGAGTTTTTTTAATATATTCTAAATATTAATCCTTTGTCAGAGGAATGGCTGGCAAAACTTTTTTCCCATTCTGTGGGTTGTCTCCTCACTCCGTTGGTGGTTTCTTTTGCTGTGCAAAATCTTTTCAGTAGGATGACATCCTAGTTGTTGATTCTTTATGATATTTCCTGGGAGACTAGGCAACAAAGGCAAAGCAGGGGCCACCACAATTCCTGACCTGAAATTATATTACCAAGCTAATGTGATTAAAAAAAAAAAAAACCAGCATGGAGGACCATTGAAACAGATTAGAAGATGCAGAAACAAGTCCAAATACTCTCAGCCACCTTATCTTCAACAAAAGGGCCAAACACCCTCACTGGAAGAAAGAAAAGCTCTTTAATAAATGGTGCTGGTAACAATGGCTCTCCACATGCCAAAGATTAAAACTAGAGCCATCTCTTTCACCATGCACTAAACTAAAATCAAAATGGATCAAAGACCTAAATATTAAAACAGAAACACTAAATCTTCCGGAAGATAGACTCAGGAGAACTCTTGAAGACATGGATATAGGCAAAGACTTTACAAACAAAACACTGCTCTCTTGAATCCAGAAACTACACATTACTGTGACCAGCAGAGTCTGAGATAGGCCCATAATTTCCCCCTCAAAATGACCAGGTCCCAATGCAAAGGCAGATGGACATCATTCCTGACGTTTATTACAAGACAGACAAATTATGAGACAAAAGGAAAGAATGAACTCAATGTCTGACACCAAACTGAATAGCGGAATGCTCCAAAGACATGGCTTTGAAATGCAGGTGGCCTCCGGTCTAACAGAGAGCAGGCATGTGCCAAGCTGACTCTAAGACAACACATTTTTTTATTGCCCATCCACTGTGATGCCGAACACTAGAAATGCCAAATGGAAGAAGTTGCCACATGTCAAACACTGAATCAAATGCTGAGAATCAAAGAAAGTGTCACAGAGGAGGTGCCAGAGAAGTGGGCCTCCAAGGTTAGGAAGAGTTTTGCTTGACAGAATCAGAGAAGTTCATGACCAGATCACAGTGGGCTCAACCAGCAGACCAGGCAGGCTGGATCCAGGGCGCTTCCAGAGGCAGCAGAGATGGAGCTGACCACGAGGAAGGACCAACCACGGATGCTCCAAATCTCCCACTCACAGGTTATATAGGCACAGGATCCTTTGTTCATTCATTCAGCAAATGTATCCTATGTACCAGACATCATGCTGTACACAGCAGATATGGCAATAAATAAAGCAGGATATAGGCCCTGACTTTACCTTCATCCAGCAGTATTCTGAGGAAAGAAATGACGCTGTGTGACCCAGTTTGGAGGGGAAAGACCAGCTGCTGAAGGATTGGGGCGATAGGTTTCTCTTGTTTTTCCATTCTACCTACCTCCTCATTCTACTGTGGTCTGTCAAATTCTTATATGGCCCCATAGCTTGGTCACAGTTACTCCCATTTAGGAAACCACCTAAGCTGGTCCCATTTTAGCATGTGGCACTAAAGAGAGCCTGGAAACCCCACAGTAGTGCTGAGCCCTGTTAGGTGTGAAGTGCAGGGTAAGACATATACAGAGGTGAGATGCAAAGACAGACGATGTGGCAGGGAGGGAGGGAGAGATAGAGAGAGAGATGAGCCAAGAAGAGAGCCTCAGGGAAAGGACTTGAAAGGACTTGGGACCCTAGTGCTAGCTACTCCTGGGCTCCAGCCACATCTCAGCCTTTGGATTCTGGGAAGCATTCAGTAGTCCTACAGGGAATTTCATTCTCGGCCTATGTCAGTCGAATCAAGTGTCTGTCCCTTGGAATCCTCCGTGCCCTGTGTGATATGGCTAGTTAAGCAACAGTCTGGTGGGGAGATGCTAAGTATCTGGCTAGACACAAAAACTGCCACAGTTACGTTTGGAGTGAGAAGTGAATGTCTAGGAAAAAGATCACAATCCTTACTTAAAATCAAAGAGGGAAAAATATAGCATTAAGAAATCTCATGTTTGCCCAGTACTTTGCTATTTCCAGAGGAGGATGATAAACAGAATCTCATTCATTCTTTTTTTTTTTTTTTTTATAGTGAATGTGCTTTTTTAGCCAGGCACTGTCCGAGGTTCTGGACATCCAATAGAAACAAAAAACACCTGATCCCTGGGCCTGTGGTGCTTGCAATGGAGAGAAGAAACAACCGACAACCTGCTCGATAAATATTTGATTACATGCTGTGGTAATAGCCATAAGGGAACATAACAGCTTACTCCAGAGGAAAATAACAGGAGCCTTGTTTTGATGAAGAAGCTGTCTATAAAGATATGATGCCTTCCAGGGATGAGAAAGAGAATTATGTGAAGTCTGGGAGAAAGTAATCCAGGGAGAGGAAGAGAATGTGCAAAGGTCCTGAGGTAGAAACAAGCATAATATGACTGGAGGGGAGCACACAAGGATGAGTTTATTGTGGGGGATAGGTCTAAAGAAGTACCTCAGGCTGGCCCAGAGAGGTATGCCCTAGGCCAGTGATGGTCAACCTTTTAGCACTTTCAACGATACAAACAGCCCACAGGAGCAGGAGAGCCATGGGCTAGCCACCTCTGCCCTAGACCATGGTGAGGAATCTGGGTTTTGATCTCAGAATCTCAGAGAAAAACCTTGATATCAGATTATCTCTTCTACTTGAAGGATGTAGAAGTTTAGGTGAGAGACGTGAAGGAAAATGTTCAAAGCTAACACATTAGCTATGTAACTTCTCATTAATGCAGTGAGTTGGAGGGAAAGAAAAATGAGAGTTCTCTGGAGAAAAAGCCCAATGGGAGTCAAGGGAGAGGCTCCACGGAAGGGTGTCCTGAGGCATGACCTCGGTGGGCAAACCTCACCGGCCTGTGTGATGCCAAAGGGTCGTTCCCATCGGCTTCAGAGAATCCCCAGACCAGCGCTACTCGAAGCGTGCTCTGGGTGAGCAGTATCAGCACCGGCTGGAGGGGTAAGGAAAGCAAGGCTCCCAGGTCCCAACCCGACTCAGAGAACCCAAAACCCCATGAGGTGGGACCCTGGAGTCTCTACTAACATCCAGGTTCTCTAGGTGACTCCAACACTCCCCCGAGTGTTTGGGAGCCGCTGGCTGAGAGTGCTTGTTATGTCTCCCCAGTCCTCATCCTAGTCCTAGTTCCTAGCAGAACCTGACATTTTCCACTGGGGCCCTCGTAGCCAATGCTCTCTGTCTCTGTCTCTGTCTCTGTCTCTGTCTCTGTCTCTGTCTCTCTCTCTCTCTCTTTCTCTCCCAGCCTGTTATATAATATTTGTTAACAGCTATAATTCTTTATTCAGCTTTTTAATAACTTGCACGTAAGGGAAGGTGATGCTTTTTTGACATGCAATATTCTCAAGTTCAGTGAACTTGGTCAAAATCATGATGCTTCTCTTTCCTCCCCACCCACCTCCCCAGTTCTCAGCATGACTGTGTAGTCTCATTTCTCCGGGCAAGGTCAGGTTCCCAGGAAAACGAGGGTGAGACAGAGCTTTGTGGGAAGTGGTTCACCAGGGTGTTGTCGGGAGCGACAGCTGTGAAGAAGTGAAGGGCGAAGGAGGGGAGGTCAGGCAGAGGGAGACATGGACGGTGACGTCTTCACAGCAGAGGCCTCGGTAGAGCTGTTCAAGGCAGAGGCAGGGGGACGAGGGCTTTGCAGCCCAAACCATCAGTGCGGGCCCAGGGAAGAGGTCTGGGTGGGTGGAGCGGCTCCATGCAGCCAAGAGCAAATGCCCAGAGAGACTCGGGCTGTGAGGTGACAGCAGCCAACGCTTCCGACAGCTGGGGGAGCTGGGTCCTGAACGGGGGTCTGCACAGCATGCCACAGCCCCAGCTACAACCTCTGCCCTCCCTTCCGCACCTCAGAGACACCCAGTAACCTGTGGATTGGAGTTTGCTTCTCAGGTTTGCACAACAACAGTTTGTCATTCTTTCTTCCTAGTGTGGTCCTGTCCCACGTCACGTGACACAGGTGCTTGTGTCACCCCCCCCCCCACGGAAAGCCCCAGAGGGAGCACGGCCGATGGCTTTAGGGCTAAAAAGACAGAATCTCTGTCATCTAAGTTTTCATAATTAGTCAGGGCAGGAAAGACACGTTCAGAAGGCGACGTCAGAGATGACGAAGCATAATGCAGGTACAAAGTAGACCTTCAGCAAAACTCTGCAATGATAGCACTAAATCTGTTTGAGGCCGTCCAAGAAGGCTCCATGTTGGGCTTGGGAATTAAAAGAAAATGACTAACTCTATACAATGAAGGGGTTATAAGATCCCAGGACCTCTTAAAGATCACAAAATAACCGTATGACCTACAGGATCTAAAAGAGGTAAGAAAAAGAGAAGAGGACGTGGAAAGGTGAAAAGAAACTGTAAGAAAGAAATGCGATGAGGTGTGCGGCTTTGGGCTTCACTGTGTGTTTCCACGCGCTCCTGTGCCTACCTGTGGCTTTGGGTCTGGGCTTGCTGCCTTCTCTCGCTCTGGTTTGGCATGGTCTCTGCCTGTCTGCTGAGGTCATCCCCAGCAGGGGTTCCAGATTCCGGAGGGAGAGAGAGCCTCAGACCCAGTCCAAACTCTGATTTCATCAAAGCGAACAGACTCCAAGAGGCTAAAGGAGCGGCCCACGACAGCACAAGCGACAATCAGCCGAGGCCAGCGCTTTTAACCTCTTCTGCAGTGAAATTTCCACAACAGGCCATGTCCCATCCCCTGCCCCCACACAGTCATGACCTACGCACATTTATCTCACCTTTATCTTCTCCGGCCCACTCCCTAGGATTTTTTTTATCATGCCTGTATATATGTGAGGTAGAATTTGATATACAGAAGGTGACCAATGACATTTAAATGAAATAGGGTTGCTTTTACTCCTATACACACATTGAAACTGAAGAACAAAAGTATTGTTAGATGGTTCAGAAACGCTTCACCTTCTCTGATAATTTGAAATAAAAAGGGGAAGGAAGCTATAACAGGAGCCTGCTTGGAGCCCTGAACGTAGTATATCAACTCACTGGGCCCTCTCCCTAACTCTGTGAGGCGCGTTTGAACAGTTTCATTTTGCACAAAAAACTTTGGCTTGGAGACAGGAGGGCTGGGGAGGGGTGGAGCCGAAGCTGGAAGCCAGCACACAGGCCCTCAGAGCCTGGCTCTCCACTGTCTAGGAGGTGGGGGGTGACAGAATGTCTACTTCTCACCCAAGTTCTTTCTGGACACCACTGGAGAAGCCAGCCCAAGGGACTGGACTGTGACTCCGAAATGAGACGCTGTGGTCTCGGAGTGGTCAGACCCTCAGGCATGAGTAGGATTTGTCTTAGAGGTATTCCTCCAGCCCAGCATGAGAGGAGATTATTCTAAATAACATACAGCCCGACATGACATTATTATTCTTAGACTATAAATCAATAACCAAAATAAAGTAAATTATTAGGTCCGGGTGGCATAAAATATGGACACAGACAAAGAGACTTAGAGGTACAATTTGCTCTAAATCAGTTTAACCACCTTGCAGCTTCTTGCATTACAGTCTTAATCTAGCACATTAGCAAGATTAGTACGTGGGTTTTACAATTAAACTGCATATTTTATCATGTCTCCTTCTTTCACGCTATATAAACTTCCAGGAAATTACAGACTCATAAACTTTGGCATAAAGCATGAGGCAATAGGAAATGGAGAGGCCAGAGCGATGTTTGGGGGCAGCTCTGAGTTCCACATTCCATATTTTTTATGTGATGTAAAAAAAGGCCTCCATTAATACAGCCATTAGGGTAAAGAAATTTCAATGAACAGGTTTAGAGACGAGTCTCCTGATGCACATAACTAGGATCCCTGGGGATGGCAGGGCTTTTTTTATTGCTGAGAGGGGAAGTTTAAGGTTTTAATATAGATGAGTCGGGGGTAGTGAGTTATTTTGCTCAAAGAGCAAGAAAAACACATTTTCTCTAGAGTTCAAGATGGTTCCTGATCTTATCATGGCCCCAATATACACGATTTGGGAACAGATATATCACTTAATAAACTGGAGAGTAAAAGAGCATTCAGATGTGTCTTGTGAACTATCTCCTACGATTTCATCTCCGTAGCTAATCCTTCCACACACAGACCCGTGATGCATGCGTGCGTGCGCACACACACACACACACACACACACACACACACACACAGTCTTTATACTCAGAGCAAATTCCTTCCTGGAATGTAACTCTGCTACCCAGGAGGTCAGGAACCCCGAATCCAAGGCTTCACTCACGACACATTTCATGGGCTCATAGATGGCTGGGTGTGGAAGGATCTTTCAGCAGGACTTCTAGAACCCTCTCTTAAGACACTGCAGCAGAGAGGGTTGAGGACTGGCCCCAAGGTCTCAAAGCAAGGTCCTGGCAGGAAGCGGCTTCTCTAACAGAAGAAAAGGTGGCATGCAGACCCAGGGCTTCTTCAGCCTTCTCCAGAGGTAGAAAACAGGGTCCTCGGACCTCACGTGGACTTGAAATCAGTCTTCATTTTCCACCTCTTTGACCTCATCTATAAAAAGAACTGGAAACTCTACTTCATGTAGTTGTTAAAAGAAGTAACTAAAGTTTTACATATATGCAGAGTGCCTAAACCCGTGCTTAGCACATAGCAAGACTTCAGTGAGGTGTCAACTGGGATTGTTTGGATGTTGGTGTTATTATTGCTTTCTACATTAAGAGGCATGGTGGCACTAGGAATTTCGTGCTAGATTCAACTTATCAATTACTTCCCAGGTTCCTATTATGAGCCAGGTCTTGGGCTGCTTGTGAGGGATACACAGAAGAGTCACACGGCATCATTTCTTGCACCAGAACTTGATGCAGAGGTGACCAATAAGGCAGCTATCAGGTAGGTACTCTAAAAGAGCACCCTGATAGACTGAAGGGCCACACTGTTTACACAGTGGGGAACCGGAGTGATCCAGAGTGCAGGTTCCAAGCATCGCCATCACCAGTAAGGCCGCAGGGTCCCACAGCTTCCCTGGATTGCAGCCCTGCCATCTACGAGAAGGGAGAGAAGGAATCCCAGAGCAGGTGCTGTGAATCCCACACTCAGCTCTAAAGAGCAGTGACCTAAGAAGGGAACTCAGGGCCAGGCTGGGGCATGGGTGTCCAGGACACCTCAACAACCCCTGGCATCGATTAGGATCTCCTAGATGGCAGAGTCGCTTCATCTTTCTCTGGAAAATGGAGCTCGAATACTTCAATGTCCCCTCGCATGGCAGACAGAGTGAACTCTGCCAGAATTCTTTCCTCTTCTTTAGACCCGCTTTCACTTGTCTGGACGCTGAGGCTCCAGCCCTTGCCTCCCCCGCTCCAGCCCCTTCTCTCTTCAGGCCCCAATTTAACCACCTCCCTCTGATATCCGAAAAGCAGATTCCCAGACCTTCCGGAAGATGCCTGGTTGACTTGACTCCCACGGAGATATAACAAAACTGCCCCAGACTTATGGCTGAATGAATGAATTCAATTCCTAAATCAACAAGTGATTAGGTAATCGCAGCTGAGTGAATAAACGAAAGAGGACGCTCACCTGTGGCCCACCTGTGGTGTTGGCTCCGCCTTCTGTTTCATTTTGTTTTCCTTTCTTTGCTCATTCTCGCTTATCGTTGCCAACATTTATCATATTTTATACACTGTTGTTTAAAACACCTCGGTGTCCTTCTAGATTAAGGTGCGGTGTAGACCCATTAACCAACTGTTTCTTCTCCCAGGCTCCAATCCGAGAGTGTAACACAAGGGAGGCATATTGCATAGACCATAAAGGAGCCTTGCAAGACACCAACCAGCCGAGACCAGGCTGGTCCTGGCTTAACCCTGGCAGTGATCGCCACAGGACCCACCTGGTCCACGCTCCCCCTTCAGCACCCAAGGACCCTCACTCTGACCCCAAGATCTAAGCCTGAAAGAAGTAGGAAAAGATTCTGGCCCAAGGACAATGAGGGGAGGCGGCAGGAATAGGAAGGAAAGAGAGCAGAGGGGTTGGGAAAGGCGGCAGTGGGGCCGGGGGAGCACCCTGGGCTTGGGGTCTGGGACACTGGTCCTCGCTGCTGCCCCACAGCTGTGCTCTGTGGCCCTAGCCAAGTCTGTCCTCCTCCCAGCCCCCTATCTAGACTCTTCCATGCTTCTGTCTTCTGGGGCCCTGATGGGGAGAAAGAAGGCAGAGGGCACGGGGACAAATAACGAAAAGCTACAGAGGAAGAGAAAGGCGTCTGTGAAGTAGGGCACTTTGTCCCTTTGTTTCTAGGTGAGAATTGAAAGAGCACCACAGAGTTAAGCATGGCGGTGCATGGCTGTGATCAGAGCACTTTAGGGGCCTGAGGCAGGAGGATTACAAGTTGGAGCAAAGCCTGAGCAACTTAGTGACTTATTAAGATCTTATCCAAAAATTAAAAATAAAAATTAAAAATGGGGCTAGCTAGCAATGCAAAGGCTGAAGGTCCTGGGGAAAGAAACTGGGGTGAGGGGGAGAGGGAGAGAGAGGCAGAGAGAGAGTAAGAAGAGCAGGAGGGGGAGAGAGAGAGAGAGGAAGGGAGAGGTGGGAGAGGGACGAGGAGGGGGGAGGGGAGCAAAGGGGATAAGAAAGAAAAGAAAAGAAAAGAAAAAAAAAGAAAAGAAAAGAAAGGAAAAGAAAAGAAACAAAAAGAAGAGAAAAAAAAGAGCACTGTGCTCCGCACTTGGGGTCTGGGTGCCAGGAGAGGAGCCATAAATTTAAGCAGGGAAGCTATGTTCCTCCAGCTTGCCACACACCTGCAGGCAAGCTCTTTCCACTTCAGAGCCCTCGTTTATAAAATGAAGGCCGCCAATTCTCTCTAACGGCCTTTCTACTAGGATCCCAAGATAGAAATCTTGCCATTAAGAAGTTTTTTTTGAAAAGAGAAACACGCACACATACACACACGCACACACACACGCGCGCGCGTGCACACACACACACACAGACTTTCATGAGAGTCATCCACAAAGGCCTGGGCTCCAAAAGACATTTAGGAAACGTTTTAGCAAAATAAAGTGCTCTCAAACTTGGAAACTCATCACCATCACCTTGGATGCTTCAAAAACCATTTCCGGACCCATGACAGGGTCCCCCACAGCAATGCTGCCCCCGCCGGCCTGGCGGTGGCCTAGGTGTGAGGGCTGCAAGGTCCCTGGTGGATTGCAAGAAGCAAACCAGCTTGCAAACTGCCTTAAACCTGCTACGGTTTGGTCCCCTTAATTCCCACTCCTGCCCATGACTGATCTCAGACCTGCCCATGGCTCAGCAGCCTGGCTATCAGCTCCTCACACTGACCACTGTCCAAGTGACCTGAGATCATGCTGAATTAAAGCCTCAGTCCTGAGGACACCCGGGACCCAAAGAAACAGGTGGCAGTGAGTCCCAGCACAGGCAGCCACATTAACGAGAGCAGCACTCAGCTGTGTCCAGCACTCTTCTGCATTTCTCACATAAGTCCCCTCTTCCCCTCAATGGCCACTGTGAGTGGGTAGCTCCTGTTACCTTCTCCAGTTCACTGGTAATGAAACCAAGGCACAGAGGTTAAACAGTTTGCCCGGAGTCACACGGCTGCTGAGGGGCGGAAGCAGGATGGTGACCGCGCAGCCTGCGCTACGCTGTGTGACTTCTCAGAAGCTGGGCATGTGGGTCTTCACTCCAGCGGACCGCCATCCCGAGGGCCCTGCTTGCTGTCTCCAGAGAGAGCTGGTGCCACTCCACAGTAGTACAGCAATGGCAGGTCACAGACTATGCACAGTGAAACCAACACTCTCACCTCATTCCTGGACCCATCTCTGCTGGCCACTTAATATTCCTGCCACAGCGTGCATCCTTCTGGCTGAGAGCAGTTAGTGACTTTATAAGTGATAGTTGGGTGGAATTGCTACTCTTACCTTCTGGACATGCTTGAAAGAAAAGCACGTCTACATGTCTGGGTGGAATTATCCAGCTACTGAGTTTTACCTGTTTATTAGCATTGTCTGGGGAGCTGTTAAATTTCCTTATGCCCAGGAACCCGGGACCAGTTACATCACAGTCTTGAGGGTGGAGCCTCGGGTGGGCCCAGGTTAAAGCTTTCTGGATGACTCCCATGTGCAGCCCAGTGTGAGAACCACTATTCCAAAGCTCCTTTTCAGCAGGCAGACCACAAATGGAGACGCCCACGAAAAGTTAAGTGACCACTTGGCTCTCAGCACTCAGCACTCAGGTCAGGGAGAGATTCATGGAGGCTTCCTGGAAGAAACAGCCCTCAATCTGGGCCATGAAGGCAGTAAACATCTGGAGAAAGGACACGGCCACGATGACCTTTCTTAAAACCGGAAAGCTGCCCCCTCCTAGGAACCAGCCTCCCCAACATTTCCTGCTCCTTCCTCTTCAATCTCTCCATGTCTCCGAGCAAGGAGCTGAGCACTCCAGACGAATGTGATGTGGAGTGACAAACATATGTCTCACATGCATTTAAAGAGCATCTCTCTTCTCCTTACCAATCTCGTCAGGAAATAAGTTCTCTCTGCTTTCACATTTTAGTGAGGAGCAGATGGCAAAAGTTTTGATTCAGGAATAACGTCCATTTGAATGGCCCACGTTTAAGGGCCCCTGACTGTCATCAAAGGACCATCACAGACATGCAATCTGGACACTTTAGAAGTCGCTATTTCATCCTGAACTGAAATCTTTTCTTGCCCCACCCCTCCCCAGCCCAGATTTTTCTGTGTCCCGGGGCTCCCCCACTGTACCACGCTGATTTTACCACCCACCAGCTCCCTCTGCCATGTTAGCCAGAGCCAAGGCCTCTCCAGCACCCCAGGCCTCCCCAGCCACCTTTCCTCCAAGTCTCTCCCACCAGCACTTGTTCATTGGAACTTTCTAGAAGGTGCAACTGACCAGAATACATCCTGAGTAACAATTCCGACGGGTTAGTACTGCTGCACCTGTGCTTCCTGATCTTTGCCGCTTCATGGCTGCATGGAAAATGGTAATATTTGTCCAGCACACTGGAGAAAACTATTAATACTTCTCATCACTAGAATTAGCCAGCCCTGGAGCCCTCCTGGCCAGCCCAAATGCTGAGAGGCTCAGGGACCTCAGCACCTTTCTAAGCCATTAGCATCTGGCTTCCTGGGGACCCCAGGCTTACAGCTAGGGGTCCCAAACACGTGTGACCATCCAAATTATTTAGGGCATTTTTGAAACACCGATCCCCAAGCTTCCCTTGACCACCACTCCCACTATACAGAGTATTTTCCTTAAGAACACTCATCAATTGGTAATTATGCAATCATACGAATTAGCACTTACATACAGTCTCCTCACTTACTAAGTCATAAGCTCTAAGTCCCCCTGTGTATACTCTGTCCCCCCAGCCCAAAGGGCTTCCTCTTCCAGAATGCTTTAGGAGTCTCCTTTTAGGGTCTGTTATGGTTTGTGTCTAGATGTCCCCCCAAAGCCTCATGTGGTAAGAGATAGCTGGATCTAGAGTGTGTGATTACTAAATTGATCCATTGATCGGTTTGGCATTGTTCTGCTGGGATCAAGGATGTGAGACTGAGATTGTGGGGTGGGAGTGCGGGCCGCCCTGGGGGCAGGTAGCCTAGATAAAAGATACAGGAAGAAGCTAACTAGCTGCTTGTTTGCATTGCTTATTTGCATACATTCCTTGCATTTTCCTCACTTTGCTTTGCTGCCGGTCTGCCATGCCGCCCTGCCTCCGACCCAGCGGACTATAGACTGAAACCTCTACAGACTGTGAGCTAATAAACCTTTCTTCCCCTAACTTTGGGTGTCGAGTATTCTGTCCCAACAACGAGAGAAAAGTAACTAAAACAGGGTCCTCATACTGACCGCTTTCATCAGGCATATATGATGAGCACTGAGCTATGTGACAGTGCTTGGCACACAGTATATGCTCAAAAACATTCATTGAGCATAGATGGGTGGATTACTGATGGGTGGGTAGATGGATGGATGGATGAATGGATGGATGGATGCATTTATGGATGGATGGATGGATGGATGGATGGATGGATGGATGGATGAATGGATGGATGGATGGATGGATGGATGGATTGATAATTGGCTGCCTGACTGGATGAAGAGAGTAGATGGAGTATGGATGATGGGTAGATCTTGGCCCTGCTACCCTCCCCAACTTTATCTTCCATGATATACAGACATATTAAAAATTCACAAAATTGGAATGACTATATTCCCACATGACTTTATCCTTTTAAAAGAAAGGATCAGTTTCACCATTTTAAGATAG